>OZ010593.1:44110498-44385498 GCA_963932145.1 Acanthosepion lycidas | reverse complement strand
AAATTTGTTATTTACTAGTTCTGCTGATACAAAGAGAAATAAGTTTTTTTTAATCAAAGTTAGAATGTTTTAAAAAGGAAAAAATTTTGAAAATAATTAAAAAATACTTTGGTCTTTCCTCTTAATAATAACAAACATTTAGACAATAAAATTTTGTTTTTGTCAAGTTTGGAGTCTTTTTCATCATGCTATGCTCATTTTTAGCGATCTCATGGAGGTGCCTAGTAAAATTGTTTTCTAGTGAGAAGACAGTATGCCAATTATGAAAAAGTTGTAAACAAGAAAAAAATGATTTTTTTTTTAAATAAATATTTTTTTTTTTATCTAGGGAATGCAGCTAAATTAAATATTAATAATAATTAAATAGTTCTTAATTTCCCTTTTAAAATGTTTAAATATTTCCAGATATGTGAATCTCAGTGTAGTAAAATAGTTTGTTTTCTGCAAATTGAATTATGTTTTCATCTAGTGAATACATGTAAAATTAGATATTAAAAAATGAAGTAAGTTTTAATCTCAGTTTTAAAATGTGTATATTTTCCAAATTGCAAGTCATTTTTCTTTAAACCCAAAATAAAAATTATTCTTTTTTAACCACTTTTCATGCCTTAATATAATACACATTTATTTTCTATGGCAGGGCATAAGTAAAAAGAAAATATAAATTATCAGCATTTCTGGATATAAACAGAATGCTTTGCTTCTAAATAAAATTATTAATCTCTTTGTGGCACCATTTAACGAGGCAGAAAGGGAAAAGAAAGAAAAAGAAAAAGAGAGGCTAAGAACCGACTCGTGAGTGTTAAGCAAGAACACACACACAGCTAAGAGACAATAGATAAAAGGACATTTTGATAAGTAACAAATGGCGAAAGAGTGTCATTACAATGACAGGGAAATTCTGAGTGAAAAGAAAGGGAAGGAAGGAAAGAATCAGATATGTTTTGGCATCGGCCGTGTTATCTAAGGGTATGAAAACAAACTATTGGTACGGGAAGACATCTTATCAACTACAGACCGACTGGCCAGAGAAAGAGGGAAAAATTCAAATGAAAATGTTATTTTGTTAAGTGACGAAAAACAGACAAAAAGACAGACAGATATGAAAAATTAAAAAAAACCACCCACGAGCATCCTTGGCCTGCGATAATAAAATTTTGTTATCAGGAATTGTGCCGAAAGAAAATAAATGTGTTTTTGTTTTTTTTCTTTCTTCGAGGCTACAGACCGACTGGAACTTTGGAGATGTTCCTTTTTGAGACCATGTCGAGAAGACCACACATTCTGATAATTAGCGATAAAATACTTGACGTAAACCACGTGTAGAACAAGAGTTATGACCGCCATTGTCATATGGTCCCGTTCGCAGCTGGAGAAATGATAAACCATTAAGGGGAAGAAAAGGGAAATAGAAGAGAATTTTTTTTTTTAAGCAAGATATTTTTTTTTCCTGAAACAAAGCCGCAGATTCGTCCACGCCCGACTGAGACATCATTGGTCGAGTGGTGATCACGTGATGCACGAGGGAGGCTGTTGCCGCCCATCTGGAGGATGAGTAAGAGAGGTTGCCACGAAGATGTGGGGAGGCAGTTCATGCCCCTCTGAAGTATGATGAGAAGGTGGGAGTGAGGAAAGGTTCCCAAAAATGGAAAAAGGTGGAAATTCCTAACCAGAGAGGTGGATATGTATTTAGAATTATCGAGAAACCCCCGGCGCCGACAAACCCACCCCGGTTTTGATCGGCGCCCATATAAACGAAGCCACAACGAGCAGAAATGAGTCGAGTCCCAGCAATTCCCAGAGTCAGTCTCCGGTTGAGGCAAGCCTCGCAGATAGCTGACCAGGATTCCCGCACATTTTCCGGACCCACATCTTCAAACCAAGAACAATTATTTTGAAGAGCGACTTAGATCCAGATCACCGAAATAAGTTTTTCTTTTGACTTTTGTCCAAAGACCCACCGAAACACCAATTTCTTAGAGAGCAGACGACTTGAAGTGTTAAAACTTGCCTAGCGGAAAACGACGTGTCACAATCCATAGAACGGGTCGAGAGATAGATGCAGTCCTATGTATCGAACAACTAGACAAAGTTTGTTACCTTTTTCTTTGATACTTTGAACTTTTGAGTTTTCATTTTATTGCCTTTTATGCGTATTTTTGTGGTATCACCCCCGTCGGTTTGCAGTACGGCCCCGATGACTGATTGATTTCCTCTGCCTAGATCAAATCACAACGTGGGTAGGCAGACTGGGAATCAAAGTAGGACGTCACAGTTGGTGCCGTGGTAGACTGGGATACAACGACACGGTTGGCGCTGCGACCAGGGGACGACGTCACATCTTGAAAACAAGTGTCTGTCAGTAGCTTCAATAATTTGAAAGTTCTTTTACCACATACTTATTACTATCAGTTGCTCTTTTCTTTTTTTTTCTTTTGCTTACTTTATAATTTTTGAAGGAATTTATTTCCACAGGCCAAAGAAGAAATTAACATCTTCCTGGTTGTAGTTTAAGGTGCTTTCTAATTAAGTGTATAATATTGGTCACTTTGATTTTGCAAAGCAAAGTAAAGTGTAAAATTTAGTCTCCAGGGTGGTTGTGAGGGAGTCTGGTGGCAATCATATTTTGCATTTTTAGCTGTTTGAAGCAAAATACTGTTTTAACTTGCTGTAAGAAAAATAAATCAATGAATAAAAGCATATACAAATTACATATTTAGAAAGATTAATTTATTTTCTTTCCAGCCATATGAATATTTTTAAGATTGGACCAGAAATACACAAGAAATTGCGAGTTGAACAGACCGAGTTGCAAATTTATCAATGACAAATGAAATCAGATTGACTGGAAATGCTATCATTATACAAGAAAATGAATGACTTCCTTAGAAAGCAAGGATACTAAATTAAAAACTGAATTTAAAAACAAGGAAAAAATGAAAAAATAAAACAAAAAAAACAGAAACTAATACCAAAACATAAATTGTCAAACTGACCAACTCTATACCATTACATTTCATAAATGAAACAGGTAACTCATTTATGAAATGAGATTTTATTTCTTTAAGTTTTGAAAATACTACGTATGAAAGCAGTACGAAAGCAATGTCAATAATGAGGAATGATTCCTCGTAATCAGGGGAAATAACTCATGACATTTTTTCAGAAATGTGCTCCCATAGTTTTGCCAGGGACAATCTTAATACATTTATTGGGCATAATAAAAAAATTTAAAAAATAGATTCATGTAATAGATTGTAGTAAAAGTAGACCTTTTTAATAAGAGCACTTCAAAAGTCACTCAGTTTCAAATTTAATTTAAAACATTTATCAAGTTTTTCACATTTTTCATTTAAAATTAAAAAAAAGTTTTCATTGAAATAAAAATTTTGGCTTCAGACAAAAACATCTTTAATATATATTATTCATAAAACCCATTAAAAGCTTTTTTAATTAAATACTGTCTCATTCTTTACAAAAAAAATAAAAAAATTGATGATGGTTTTCCGCATTTAAATAATTACAGAGACACTAAGATTTGAGTTTTAAAGTTGTCATAAAATTAAGTGGGAGGAGGAATAACAGATGCAAAAAAAAAAAAAAAAAAAAAAAAAAAAAAAAAAAATTCTAAAATAAATTCATTCATTATTTTTAATAAGTTCTGAAAATTTCATTAAAATCCGACAATTATTTGATATTTGCAAGAAAACTTTAATGTGTTTCAAAATTTCAAATATGCTAAAATGGAAAAAATAATTAAGAAATACTTTGGTCTCTCCTCTTATTAATAGCAAACTTTTTCATGATAAAACTTTGTTTTTATTAAGTTTGGGCCTTTTTCATCAGAGTATACCACTGTTTTTTTTTTTTCTTTTTTTTTTTTTGTGAAAAAGTGGACATGCCTAAACTAAATGATAATCTATATTTTAAATGGGGTGTTTGAAAATCCCACATTACTAATGCTGTGACAATGCCTCACAATACTAACAGAAATTTAATACCAGAGAACACATGGGCACATATTAAGGCCAAACATGTTTGGAGAGAATTTGAGAACACTGACAAGCTGTAGGATGAAGACAAAGAGAAAATGGAACAGCACTGAGGCAGCATAAAGTGCCCCATAATAAAAATATACTATGCATACAAATACTGCATAATATTACATACTTCACTTATTTCTGATAGAATAACAGAATAATTCTAAGTTTCTTGGAGATCAGAAATGTACATGACCTACACAGAATAAAAAAAAAAAAAAAAAAAAAAATGATGTTTCTCAAATCCTTAAATATATCCTTTCAGTGAAATCTATGAACAAAGTTGAGACATATTGCTGATAATATATTACTTCTTTAAAAACTTGTTCATCATGCAATTAAAAATAAATAAAAAGGACAATAGTAACACTGCAAAACATTTGTAAGTAATCAATATTTGGTTAATAAACAAGAAAATGTTTGATTTTCTTAAGAGTTTGCTTATTGGCATCATTCCCAGATCATTTATGTAAAAAGCACTAATCAATGACCATTTTTGCTTTTGACATTAAATCCAATATTTAAGTTATAATTAATCCAATTCATTTACCAGGCAAGATCTTAAAGCATTGTAAAATATGAAATACTTGTAGTAAGAACAAATTACATTACGAAAAAAAAAAAAAAAAAAAAAAAAAAAAAAAAAAAAAGAGTATATATGTAACAAAATGTTTTTATAAAAATTCAACATGCTATAAATATGCAGAGAGAGAATGCAGAAATTAGTGCATCTTATATCTAATAAATGTTACAAAATTATAATGGAAACAAATTTTTACAATTCAATACTGAACATTTTCATCTACTGAGTTAATGATATTCTTACAAGTTGCTGATAGTGAGTTTAATCACTACAAGCACTAAAGATATAACCTTATATTAAAGAAAATGTACAGCCCATGCAGGTTTAATATAAATCATAAATCCTTTAAAATTTTTTTTTTTTTTTTTTTTTTTTTTTTTAATTAAGATCTAAAAGGGAAACAAAAACTTAAGACAAAAATTTATTTTCAGTTACCATATTGACTGCAACCTTGGATACTTGCATATATTTTTGGTAGAGTCATAATTATAGATTACAAGATAAAGATTATGCTTCATTTTAAGTAAATAAAGTTAATTTTATTAAATTATAATGAATAACATATCATATAAAGTACCACAGGATGCATGTTTTTCTTAATACCGCCATGTGATCTGTGTGAGTAAATGCTAAATAGAAGTTTAATAAAGATGAATAAAAAATTATATCTGTCAGTTTATGTGCCATGCATGATACACACGTAGGCAATACATGACTGATGACGCAGATTTTTTTCCTGAAGTAGGTTGCAATTTCTTTCTGCAGTAGACCAGTTGGCATTCAAGGCTAGCCTGCCCTGCTTTTTACCCATAATGGGGGTGGGAAGAAGAGGATTCATACCTTTCCCAAGGGTATTAGCACGTAAGGGAATGTAATGGATTTGACTGGAAATTGAACTTGGCTCCGATTCCTCAATCCGAGCCATTATCCATTACTCCACCATGCCTCATATACATTTCCAAATTAGTGTCAAGTATAACAAAAATCTTTCATGTTTGTAGTGCCATAAGCACCATGAGCCCATTATTCAAATTTGCATTGTAATAAAACAAATGAGGTTACTTTCTATATTTAAAAATTTCATTCCATTCATTTAAAATTATTAGTATACATTTTTAGACTTATTAATATCACAAGCAGAATTTACTTTTTATGATTTTATAACTGTACTAGCAGCATGGCCCAGCATTGCCCGTACTTCATTCAAAAATCCTATGACTCATACAACAATCACTATCACTTGACTTAAAATATTTTTTGCCCTTCCTTGCCTTAGAAGGAGTGCCCTATGCCGTGCTGATGTTGCTACATGCCTTACTTCTTGCCTATCTCACACAGCAAATTTTTTCTAAGCTCTATACTAAACATTAAATCTGTTACGAAAAAAGAACTAAACAAAATGAACACAAAACGATCAGCTTTAAAAAAGGACTCATAACTGGAAAAACTGAATGAAAAAACAATGTTAAATACTTTTTCACACCCAACCCAGTTCTGCGGAATCAGCATCAACGTTGAGTTTAAGCAAGCGAATGAGCCAATTGGAGTAAAATGCCATGCAGATTTAAATTTTTCCCCACTTGTGATGAATGCAGCTATTGATTTTTTTTGCATGCTAGCATGCTAGTTAACATTTGTGTCAGTCAGCGGTTGGCTCATGCTGGCCAATAGAATCTTCCTGCCTATTCGTGGCAGCCAGCTATAGGCTCTCACTCTGGCCAGTACAAAATGGCTGCAAACTACATGAAAACTGCCATAGAAGCATGAAAAAAAAAAAAAAAAAAAAAAAAAAAAAAAAAATCAATTATTTCCACTATTGATGGGAGTTGGGAAATGCAAAGTCGGTCTTGGCCTTCCCGCTAACTTTGAGCATGTGCATGCAAATCTGTCAAAAATTGTGGCCATGCATTTGTCACACACACACACACACACACACACACACACACAATCCTGCCTTTTATAGCAATAATGGCTAATTACTTTGAGAGTCAATAAAACTAAAAAGATGAAAATTATGGCACATACTTTGAGAAAATGACATTTTCTAAACCACTACATAAACAAGTCTCATGGTAAAACCTCAATTTTTTTAAGCAAGTAATCTGGATATAGAAGTAAAATTGGAAAATATGTATGCAGAACATACTTCCACACACCCCACCCATGTAGCATGTCAAGCACATGCAGAAAGATATTTTGTCTGGTCTTGGTTCACCAATTTAAAATGACAGTGGTTGCTACATAGCATAAAGTATGTAAATATTAAGCCAAAATTAAACATTTTAGCATAGGTATGTTTTAATAATTCATGGGGTGGGGGGGTGCAAGAGAGAGAGCATAAAATAATGAAAAAAGGCCTTAAACTTAAAAAAGTTTGTTATTAAGAGGAAAGACCAAAGTATTTTTCTTTTCTTTTTTAAATTTGAACTCTTTTAGCACGTTTGAAATTTTTGTTGAACATTTTTTTTTTAGGTCAAAGGTCGTGTAATATTTTGCATTAGTTTTTCTGTGCTTTTTTCCAGTTGAAAAGCACAATAATTTGGAAATTCTTGCAAGAATCAAATAATTGTCAGATTTTAATGAAACTTACAGAACTTATTAAAAAAAAAAAAAAATGAAATTATTTTAGAGATGGATTTGAGTTTTTTTTTTTAGAAACTCATGCTAAAATTTTTTTTTAACATCTGTTACCTGCTCCTTACTTAATTTTATGAAAACTTGAAAATCCCAAACTATAATTCTTTTTTGTTTTTATTAAATGCAAAAGACTTTGAAGAATATAAATAAATTTTTTTGTAAATTGATTAACTGTTCTACCCAAACTTTAGCTCTAAATTGTAAAATACAAAACCCAATAAAACTAAGATGTTATTTAATTAATAAAGCTTTTAATGGCTTTTCTGAATAATATATATGAAGGACATTTTTATCTTAATCTAAAATTTTTTTTTCAATGCAAAATGAATTTTTACAATTGTTTTTTTTTTTTAAATGCAAAATATGATTAAGTTGTTAAATATTTTAAAATTAAATTTGAAGCTGTGCGTCTCAGAAAATGCTCTTATTACTTTTTACAGATCTTAAATTTCAAAGCTTATTACAATCTGCTAAACTTCCTATTTTTACAATAATTTTTCAAGACTCAAAAAGATGTATAAAAAAAACTCCTGGCAAAACTACGAAAACACAATTCTGAAATAATGTCATGTGTGTTTGAGTGGTTTCTCCTGATAGTGTATCAAATTCTCTGACTGGCCAATCATCATCGCATTTTAATTTTTTTTTTTTTTTTAAACATATTTCAATAAATATTTTCTTTTCATTTTTTAAAAGATAATTTTTTTTTTTTTTCAGTGAAAGATATACTGCAATTATTAATTTTTCTTTTTTTAGATTCAATTTTAGGGATGAAAACAGTGCAAACTTTGGATATGTCTTTGTTAAAAAGTACCTAAATGAAATCAATACTAGGCTTTTGAAAGTATTTAATTTTTAAGAATTACTTTATAGTTAAATTAGCTGGTTCACTTAAAAATTAAAAATACAGTCACTTCTGTCCTTTCATCCAATAAATTGCCCTAACATCAGTTGTCGATACATTGACAAACTCAATTCACACCTCCAAAACCAATCACCACAGTGAGACATGCTTCTCCAACTAAATTTTTTCTATTAAAATATTAACTGTTTCAAATCATTATGTATACTTTAAATTTTCTAATTTTCCTAAAATAACTTTTGAAAAAGTATAATTGAATTTTACAAGATTTTTAAATGGAGATATTAACTTCTGTTTATAAAACTGTCAATAATAGCAGACATAATTGATTTTATGCCAATTTTGATGGCTCAAAAAAAGATTTTTAGCTAAAATTTCGGATGTACTAGAAAGGATTAAAAAATTTTTAAAATATTCAAAAAAATACTTTGGTCTTACCTCTTAATAATAAACATTTGGATGATAAAATTGTTTAATCAAGTTTGGGGTCTTTTTTTCATCAGGGTATGCTTTTTTTTTTAGTGAAGTATTGAACGTATCTATTTTAGCATACTCATGTTGTTTAAAAAAAAAAAAAAAAAAAAAAAAAAAAAATCATGTCTTTAAACTGTTAGAGAAAAAAAAAATTTGTTTTTTAATCTTATAGGCCTAGCTTTAATATGGATAGTGGGGACATTGTTACTTTTCATAAATTATAAAATAGATAAATAAATAGAAATAATTCCAATGCTTTAAGGATATCACATGCATTCCAATTTTTTCTGGAAATATTGAGCAGAAATTTAAAAGAAAATTGAAAATTAATATATATATTTTTTAAATGCAGAAACTTTACTTAAAGTCCAAAAATGGACATTTTTTCAATTTATAAGTTTTCATGGTAGCAAAACAATGCAATGCTTTATTTTTTTTGGTTTAGATAGTTGAAGTTTTATTAAGCAGAATAGACTAAGAATTAAAAGTACTGCAGTATGGAATTGTTCCTCATTGAGAAGTCACCTGATATACTGGCTCTCTGCATGACCAGCCTCGACTCATTTATTTGCCTCCTTTGACTTCTCCATCTCCGGTTACCTTCCTCTCCTTAGAAAAGACTCAAACCCACATGCACGGCCTTGGAGATTATGTCAAGGACCATCTCCCACTGGCTAGAGAGCTCTCTTGAATCTCCAGACATGTCTCCGTTTATCACTCCTCTCCTTTCTCTATTGCTTTCAAGACTGGTGTACTCGAAAGCATTTCCAACAATATAGACATCCGTTTGCTCATATTTGTGTTCGGAGACTTTAACGCCCACCATACCAATTGGCTTAAAAATTCTAACTTGCTGGCATACAAACCCTTAACTTTTCAATTTGTCAATCCCTCACACAAATAGCTGACTTTCCCCACATTTCCCAAACAACCTGGATAGCAAGGCTTTCCATTCTCGATCTTTGTTTCACCTCCATCTCAGAGTCCTGTCATACCATGCAGCTCTGCCCTCTTGGCAACTCTGATCATGCTGTAGTGTCTGTGAACATCTACTCCACCCCCAGCAAAGAAACTCCTAACAATAGAACATCTTTCTGTTATCAACAAGCAGACTGGGGCTCGTTCCAGGATTTCCTTCACCATGTCCCCTGGGATGTGGTTTTTAAGCTCCCTGTTCACGAATGCGCTTCCAAGGTCTCCTCCTGGGTAAAAGCTGGAATTGAGGCAAGGAAATATAAGGTTAAATCATGCACAACCCCTTAGTTCTGCTGCTTGCTCAACTGCCATTGCCCATAGGAATCACTTCTGCCTATATTGTAGTGACATGTCAGATTGCAACAGACATCTCTTTGTCTCAGCCTGTAACAAGTGCAAACGTGTCCTCAATGAAGCAAAGTCACTATTTGCTGATAGAATGACACAACATATTGCATCTTGTAAATTCAGCTTCAAGGATTATTGGCATCTCTGCAAGAGCGTACTTAATAACAGCAAACCCACAATACCTCCTTTGTTCAACCAATTTGAGATCCTGTCTTCCTCAGCTGAGAAAGCTGGGTGCTTTGCTTGGAAATTTTCATCCAACTCAATGCTCAACTCATCCGGTGTACTCACACCCGATTTCCCCCTTAGAACTGAGGCTCTAGTGAGTTGCACACACCCCCATTGTTGATATTGGGCATAATCTTTAAATCGGAATCCCATAAGGCTAACGGTGGAGACAAGATACCAGTCATTGTCCTGAAGAAATGTGCTCCTGAACTAGCTCCTGCCATCTCCAAATTATATAATAAATCTTGCTTTCCAGCCTGTTGGAAGTCCTCATCTATTGTACCCGTCTTTAAGAACTCTAGAGACCCTTCTGGCCCATCTAACTACCATCCTATCAGTCTCCTACCACTCTTCAGCAAAGTCTTTGAAGCTTTAATCAATAACAAAGTGGGTAAGCACCTTATGTCCCATGATCTGATTTCTGCTTTGCCCATTCTACAGCTGATAATGGAGAAGCTTGTGCTGTGGCTCTAGATATCTCTAAAGCATTTGATGGGATTTGGCATGCTGGCCTCCTTCATAAGCTTCAGGGATATAGAATTTCAGGTTGATTATTTGACTTAATACAATCATTCCTGTCAAACTGTAATAAAAGGTCAACAGATTCTCTTGCAGTTCCTTTCCCATGAACACAAGTGTTCCAAGGCTCTATCTTAGGCCCTACTCTGTTCCTTATCTTCATCAACAATCTTCCAGATGTCATCAGTTCCCAAGTAGGAATCTATGCAGATGACACTACTATTTACTCCTGCTTCAAAACAAATCTGGTATTGCTGACAAAAACTAACCTGGCTGTTAGTCTCGAAAAGGACTGGGACAGGAATTAGCTGGTTAACTTTAATGCCTCAACAACAAAACTGCTCTATTACTCACCACAGGGAACCATCCCTGCCTCCTATTAGAATGTCTGAAGCGCAACTCCACAAGAGCACCTCTTTGTGATTGCTTCGTCTCACACTGTCCACTGACCTGAGATGGAACAAACCTATTGAATCAATAGCTTCATCCACCGCAAGGAAATTTGGTTACCTGTGTCGCGCCAGAAAGTTTTTCTTGCCAGAGTCTATCCTTAAAATCTATAAATCAACCATTCGCCCTTGCATGGAATACTGCTGCTATATATGGTCTAGTGCCCCCACTGTTTGTCTTCAACAAAATCCAGAGATGGATGTGCAATGTGACTGGCCCCGATTTTACATCTTATCTACAGTTGCTCTAACAGACGTGCCATTGCCTCCCTGTCTTTTCTACAAATGATTTCACAGTAACTGCTTCCATGAGCTATTTTTGCTAGTTCCCAGACTGCATGAATTTAAACCTGCTACTAGGCTGGCATCTTGGTCCCACCCTTTCACTCTTGGAACAGTTAAATATAGCCGTCTCTTCTACTCCAATAGATTTATGCTACTGGAGTAGAGTAATAGCACCTCCCATCTGTGGAATTTCCTTCCTATTACTTGCTTCTCTGATAGCTATCATCTCCAACTATTCAAATGTAATGTCAATAGACATCTCCAGATGCCTTGATCTATTCCTGTCCTTCTCTTCATCCCATCCTCTATCACACCTCTTTACTCTTGCTCCCACTCTGTAACACCTTGCATGCTAGTGGCATCCTGCCTTGCTTGGGGTGAAAAGCTTTAAATTTATTTCAGGTTTTAAAACTTAATTCTTACTTTACTAATAATAACAACTTCAACTATGTAAAACAAAAAATTTAAAAAGACATTGCATTTTTTTACATTATTAAAACTTAAAAGAAAAACGAATAGTGTTTCTGTTAACCTTTATCACACCACAGGCAACAATAGTCGCCATAGAATTCTCTCCCTTTGCTACTCTAGGTGCATTCTGTCACCCAAGACAGTTGCTATAAATAAACACTTTTCAACTGTTATTTCCAGTATTTTAAGCTGGAAATCACCTAATACTGCTTTGGAGCAAGGTTAAGCATCCATTTTCCAACACCATTTTGATTTCTTCAAGACACTATATGGGATGTAACATTGATTAAACCACGTTCATTTTTTTTGCCATTTTTTGTAAACAAAAATGTCCACGTCAATATCCAACAAAGCCTTTATTCAGGAGTTTCTCTTTGATTAACACTGATGATGATTTTGAAAGCTTTACTCAAGTGGATATAGATGGTAAAGTGATTGGAGATGATAATCACACTAGAGACGTGGAGGAAAGCAACGATGACCACTAGCGACTACTATCATCCATGCCTGAGTAATTTTATGGAAGCTACTGGCAACCATCGATATATGATGGTCTTTCTGAAGGCAAATTATTTTGTCTATTTATAAAAAAGAAAATAACTATTTGTCAACGAGACAAGTAAATATGAGTCAGGTGAAAGAAAGAGCAAACAAATGCTAGTGCCTTATCTGTAAACACGGAGACATGTCACTTTCGCTTCTTATTGCACCCTGTAATCTCCGCAAGGAGTAATAAAAGTTAAAGTATGTTGAATTATTTATGTTTTTTTTTTAATGTATTTGGTTATTATTTCACATTTTCATTTTACGTTTCAATTTTTTTGTTTTCAACGCCAAAACATGCATGCAAAACGTAACGTATTGCATACATCATTAAATCAATATATTACTCATTCCTTCTTTTATTAGTGTATAAAATTAAAATCTATATGCACAATACAAAGAAAGTTATAACAATTTTAAAATGGTAGGTGTTCTTGTTTTTGCACCCTCAAAAAAAAAAAAAAAAAAAAAAAAAAAAAAAAAAGTAGCAAGATGAACAATTCTAGAAAGAAATTAAAGTGGTAAACATTAAAGTGGTAAACATTAATGTGGCACTTAATTTATGACTCCTCACTTGTTAAAATTGAAATAAATATTTAAAAAAAAAACAAAAAAAACTCATAAATTATGTATTAAAAGTACAATGAGTTTTTTGTTTTACTTTTTAAATAAAACAGGGTATATAAACAAAAACAAATTATCTTTCTTTTAGTATAAAAAGTTTTTAAAGTTTTCCCAACTTAGGAAAAAGAAGTAATGTCTTCATTTTTTTTTTTTTTTTTTTTTACATATCCCCAATCGTACTTTTATTTCATAATTTATCAGTGAGGAATTGTAAATACCACATTAACAGAAACATGAAAAAAAAATCTGACATCATATGGGCAATAGATTCTGAGAAATGAATAAAAATATTAAAAATTGATGGGTGTACATAATTTTGTTGTTGACTATATAACTTTAAGGGGTTAATGTGGTAATATTATATATGGAGAGGGGCAACAACTTGAGGGCCACCCTTACCCTAGTAAAAACACTATGCCACTGCTCTTGTAGTTAATCAGTAAGTCTATGGTTTTCAGTTGTTCTATTACAGTCATGTCCACCATATTCCCCACTGATACCATAATCATAGGTGACAGTACAGGCATGGTATCTATTGACTGCTAATCCCAATCAATCTTCCCATCATAAATGTGATAATACATAAGCTATGCAAAGTCTTTACCCAGAGGAAATCTACTTTATATGCTCCTTGCTTAAATGGGGAAAGAGAATGTTGACACCCAAGATCCAAACTTGATAGATGTATACAATGTTGGTAGATGCAGTTAAAATTAAAACATTGTCCTTTAGTGTAACACTGCTTCTATGAAAGTTTCCTGATCATAATTCTATAGATGCTCCTATAGCATCTTTCCACTGTACCATTCCTTTGTGGTGTATGTGTATAATGAAATCAAAGACTCCCCACTCATTCAGAAATTTCTTAAAATATTCTACTGCAAAAATGCAGTATCATTGTCAAGAAGCAACTAAGTGAGTGAGTGTAGTTCATAAAACAGTGATACCAGTTGATGAATAACACTTGTAGAGCCTTACCAAAGTAACAGTTGCCAAATTAAAAAGTGAGCAGGACCACAATCTACAAGCATCAAGTAATGTTTAACACCATAATGTGATATCCATTTCTAACCTACACCCCAAATGTCACCAACATCTAGTTTTCCTTTCTTCAACTGCACTTATAGTTTAAATATCAATCTGTTTTGTTTTTTGTTAAATCACAAAGCTAAATTAAATACCATTTTAAATTACTTGCTTAGATCTAAAAGGTGATCTATTTATGTTTTTGTTTAAAATATGAAATAAGATAATTTGACCTTTTTAATTTTTCAAAAAGTGCATCTTTAATTTTGTTTTAAAAATTAAAAGGTGACAAATTTATCTGCCTTATAGCAAGATATGTGCCAAATTATGTGGTGGATTTTTGACTGTGGCCTAAAAATATCATGAATTAATGTTAAGATAATAAAATATGAAAATGATGTTAAATTTTTGTTGACATTTGTTTTGGTACACTAAATAAATGTACAAAAAAAAAAAAAAAAAAAAAAAAAAAAAATCAATTTTTAGTTTTTGTTTTGTATATGATTAACAGTTACAAGCAAACTCATTGTTATTACAACTGCATGATTCTGTCTAATATCTAAACCATGATCACTTACTCTCCATGCTGTAAAGGTATTAGTGATTTTTCATAGTAGTTGGGATTCTTCATAAATACAGGAAAACCAAAACAGTTGTGGTAAGTAACTTAATTTCATATTCAGTTTGTTACATCTAAATATATTAGGACCTTGAATAAGTTCTCACTGATTTTTCATGAAAAGTTAGGTTTTATTTACAAAAATTAGTAAGAAATATGTCACTGAAAGTATTATCCATCGCTAGCCACTACTTTTTCCCATCTTTTTGGTAGCATTTGAATACCACATCAGAAAAACAGTCTTTAGAGGCAAACCACTAGTCAACCCATTTTTGGCATCTTCATAAGAATGAACGTGCTACTCATCCAGGCCCATGTGCCATCAACCAGAACAAGTAATAATCGGACGGGGCAATATCTGGTGAATACAACGTGCGTGGTAGGAATTCCCATTTAAGCATTTCCAAATAGGTTTTCACCCATTTTGCAACAAGTGCCCTAGTGTTGTCATGTTGCAAAATCACTGTCATGTCAGCTCATGTGGCAGCTATTTTTTCTTTAATGCTCAGCTCAAACGCATCAATTGTAGTCAATACTGCTCTCCTGTGATGGTTTCAGTCAGTTTGAGCAGCTCGTAATATACTACATCCAGCTGATCACACCAAATGCAGAGCAGAAGCTTTAAACCATGGATATTCAGCTTTTGCCATGTTGATGCATAGCCAGGCTTACCCCACGATCTTATATGCTTAGGATTATTGGAGTGTATCCACTTTTTATCGCTTACAATACAATGCAAGAAGATTTTCCCTTTCTGGCGTTGAAGCAGCTGTTCACACATGACAAGATGCCATTCAATGTCTCTTGGCTTCAACTCATACAGTACCCAATGTCCTTGCTTTTGCAAGGCTTTCAAACATTTTTCATCTTCAAACTTTTTCAGTGCACCAGAGCATTCTTTATCTTTGTCAAAATCATTATTTTTGAAGGATCTAAACCAATCTTTGCGTGTTTCCAACAGAGCATCAAAAACAAAGTTGTTTACACTTTGGTGAAATGACATACACGGAATTTCAAGATTGCTTATAGCTGCATTACCATCTGAAACTACACGCACACAGTTTTGGGAATACCATCTGTTGGAAAACAGCAATAACTTATCCAAGGTCCTAATACTAATTTTAAATTATTCTGATATTCTTAGTTTAGTTAATCCAATAATTAACACGGGAAGATTTTATAGACTTTTGAGAATTGAGATAGAAAAAAAAGCTTAAAATATTTTAGGAAAGAATTTCTTGTAGTAACCTTAAATAAAGACAATTGGTCATCACAAAAATTCAAATGAAAAAGTTAATGGTTTGCATATCCAAATTTTTATTTTTTTTTTTTTTTTTTATTTAAATATATATTCCAAAAAGCAGAAAAATAAGTTTGCTTGTTAATCTCTTTGCAAATGTTAAGAATCATTTTTAAATAATCATCTCAATGTATCATTTCAGATCAAAACTTAAATATTAAAAAAAAAAACCTAAAATTTGATTGTTTTGTGTATTTAATGTACAATGTCAACAAAAATGTTAACTATTAACATCATTTATTGCATATTTTCATATTTTGTTATCTTAACATAATTCATGATACTTTTTAAATAATTATTTTCATATAAAAATGTATTTGTTGTATAATAAAAATGTAAACAAAACCAAGTTGTTTATTTCCAGCCGACTTGATAAACATTTAACCACAAAATGACAAATTCTGATTTTATGATCATAGTTATTTGAATAAGAATCAGCATTCAAAGAGCTTACTAAAGATATACAACTTGACCATATTGAGAGATATGAAAATGCGAGCATATAATGGCAAATACCAAAATCTGTCATTTTAAATTTGGCCTAATTCAGCAAAAGCCTTGTAGCTCAAGCCACAGTCAAAAGTCCACACAATTTGGTACATATCTTGCCATAAGGCAGATAAATTTGATTTCAGTTAAAAAAAAAAAAAAAAAAAAAAAAAAACTTTGAGAAATCAAAAAGGCCAAATTATTGTATTCGATCTTTAAACAAAAAAAAAAAAAAAAAATATAAATAAACAAACAGATCACCTTTTAGATCTACCCAAGTACTTTAAAATGATATACAATTTAGATTTGTGGGAATAAAAAAAAAAAAAAATAAAAAAAAAAAAATCAATAAAAATAAAACAAAAACGATATTTAAACTTTTTCCCAAAATTCACCTTTTTTGGCAAGGGTCATAGCTTGGGAACCCTTTAACCTAGATATGTAAAATAGGTACCATTCAAAAAGAAATATCTGTCAGTAAGTGTCAGACACTTGTTGATACAAAATGACTCATGTCTGCTTTGTCGGATGATCAGGATTTGATTAGGATCTACTTTGTCTACAGAAGCAGCATGCATGCACACACACACACACACAGCTCAGATTTTACTTGTTTATCACAGTGGACCATCTCTGTGATCCCCTTGTCAGCTCAATTTTGGTTAGACTGAACCAGTGCTACATCCATGGACAAATAGTACCCTTTGAGTCCTCATTGTCTTACTTCCTTTGTGTGTATTTTCACTTTCTTGGTCAATGTAAAAGATCCAGCATGTTCAATATACATTCTGACACACTGTTCCTAAAGACTATCCAGGTTCTATTTCAGCTGAATTCTGCAGTGACTTCCAATGAGCCCTTCAAGTCTAAAAATTTGATCTGAAATTTAATTTTCTAGCTTGGTCTTCAGTCTATAATTTTTTTTTTTTTTTTTTTTTTTTATTATGTCATATTTTTTCACGTTCTGGAACACGTCTTAATGGTCAAGCATACCGGTACATAATTCTTGAGAAAGCATATATGGCCAGATACAGGCATTTTAACTAGTTATTTTTTATGGCATTAACTCCAAACAGAAGAATGAACCCAAACAACTTTCTATTACAAGATTAACAAAGATAAATCTTGCCTACAAGTTTAACATTCCCAACCACCCCAAAGACACTTAAATCTTTCCAATGACTGCACTTCTAGCTTTTTCCAAAAGCAGCAAACCGATTTGTTCATGAATGATTTAGAATAACCAGTGTCAACTAAGTTTGTGCTCTTGCTTCATATCAGACTATGCAAGAGATTTTAATATTTTGTCTCCAGCTGAAGAAGAGTATTTATAACATAGGTACCTCCACGAAATCGCTGAAAAAAAGAGCATAGCGTGATGAAAAAGACGTCAACCTTGCCGAAAACAAAATTTTATCATCTAAATGCTTATGTTATTATTAAGAGGAAAGACCAAAGTTTTTTTGTTTTTTTTCTATTATTTTAAAAAAATTTTATCTTTTTAGAACATTCTAAATTTTGATTAAAAAAAAAACCTTGTTTCTCTTTGTATCACCGGAACTAGTAAAATAACAGACAATTTTTAGCATGTTTTTTTGGTATGGCACACATTAATTTGGAAAATGTCGGATGTTAATGAAACTTTCAGGAACTATTCACAGATGATTGAAATTATGTTTTTTTTTTATTAAAGTCATGGCAGAAATATTTTTTTAACCCCACCAACTAATTTTATGAAAATGCTAGAAATTCTACTGCATTGAGTTTAGTGATTACAATAGTTAAAAGCACAAGGCTTTGAGGAATGCAAATCATGTTTTTTTTGTTTTTAATTGGACACCCACCCACCCCTACCTGAAAATCAGCTCTGAATTGTAACATACAAAACTCAATAAAACGAAGATATTAATTTCAAATGCTTTTTTTGTTTTTATGAATATGGACAATATTTTCTGAAAGCAAAAAAATTTTTTTCTATGAAAAATGAATTTTTAATACAATTATTTGTTATTTCGTTATATCAATTATAATACATTTTTACATTTAAGTTGGTAAAATATTATAAAATTAGTTAAAAGCTGCATCAGGTTTCCTAAGTCTCCTTATGAGATAGATCTTTTTTTTAGCGCATTGTAAATTGTATCATTTGACTAACAAGAAAACCTGCAGTAATTAAGAAATGTAATTATAAAGTACGGAAGACCAACCAGAATACAATTAAGTTGCGTTATTTGAGTTAAGCATTGTTCTCCGCTGTTAAGGCCTTTACTTTTGTGAAAAACATGGAGAATTTAATTTGATTTTTCAATTTCAACTGAGAAGGGTACCTACAATATCAGTATCATCTTATGAAATTTATATGATCTTATTTTTATATTAACCTCAGTTATGACATTTTTCCATAAATGAAATATCAAAATTAATAATAAAATGAATGGAAATACAAATAACACAGTAAAATGTAATAAATGTACATAAAATTATAGTATTTTATATACTCTTCTGATAAAATTTCATAAAGGTACCTATAAATGAATTAGATACTTTTCTTATGAAAAGTAATCTCACTCTTAACAGTCTTATTTTAATTTCTTTATAATATATTTTCCATAAAGCATCGTAAACATGAGAACAAAAAAAAAAAAAAAAAAATTAGAGTGCTGAAAGTTTTCCTTAATAGTAAATAATTTGTTCACTTAAATGTAAATTATTTCACTTTTCTCCTTCCATAGAACAAATTATCCTTACAGAATCTGTCAATATGTCAGTCATCACCTGTCAAGTGACACAAAATGTTTTATTTTCAAATTACATCTTTTCGGCACAGAAGCTAAGTTAAGCTTGGTTCAAAATATTTTAAATAAACATTATAACTTTTGATTTTCTTAAAATAAGTTTTGAAAAAATGATAATTGATATTTAAAAGAATTTCAAAGTGAGATTTTATAAAATGGAAAAAAATGGTCAATTTTGCTGACTCAAAAAAAAAAAAAAAAAAAAAAAAAATATTTTCAACATAAATTTTGGATGTGCTAGGAAGGATTAAAAAAAAAAAAAAAAAAAAATACTTTGATCGTCACAAAAAATCCTTTTTAATTTTGTTACAATTTATAATTGTTAGTAGAATAACAAAAAAAAAAATTAAAACTAAGATATTTATTTTGATCTAATCAATCTTTCGATTGTTTTTAATGCAAGTAGTACAGTTTGTAACAGATTAAAAAGCTTAAAATATTAAAGTTTTAAAAATGAATAAATGCAAAAAACAAATTAAAGTTTTACTGTAATTTTTATTAAAAAAAAATCAAAACTATTTTTATTTAAATATTTATTAAGTCACCTTGAACAATTTTACACAGAAATGTGATTTTCATACTAAAGAGTAACTTACTTTAAGTGTGCTCTATACATTCATTTTCTAAAGAATATTAGCACATTCAAAACAAATCACAATGAAAAATAAGTTTTTAAATCTTGTATTTTCAATTTAGTTCACACTAAGCAGAAAACATAACACAAAAATGTAAGTTAAGAGTTCATTCAAACCTTAAATTTCTTGCTTTGTTTATTAAAGCAAAATTACTTCTTACAATTAGATTTTCTTTTCTTTTTCACGTTTACAGATAAATAATAAAAATATTAAGTCCTTCAATGTTCATTCAGGTTTCATTCACCAACATAATTTTATTTTTTATTTTTTTTATGTCGTCATGTTTGCATACTCCATTTATTAGTGACAAGTGAAATATTTCATATTGTCCCAGTGTCATCTCCAAAAATCCTAAACAGTTTTCACAAAATAATGTTCTATTGATGTATGATGTTAATCTTAAAGCCTGGAGTGAAGAATTGTTGTGACAAAGTAAAGGGTTAAAGAAACAAAACAAGTGTTACAGATATATCATATTAAACAGCAAGTACAACAGAAGAATATTACATGACTAGTGAGCGTGTTGGATGACCCAGCATTTAATCTATTCGACTGTTAATATTTAACAGTCCCCTCCATGAGGGATGTATGTGGCACAAGGCCGAGTTTACCGTAGGTTCTCTGAACCTGTAGGCTCAGCCAAAAATATTCCCGTAGAACCCACATAAGCAGGTTCGGGTCTGTCTACCTCCCTGGACAAAGTTCAACAGCAGCTGTGAACAGTCACAGCCCAGTAGAACAATCTATTCAACTGTTAATATTTAACAGCCCCCTCCCAAGAGGGATGCATGTGGCACAAGGCCGAGTTTACTGTGGATTCTCTGAGCCCGTATGCTCAGCCAAAAATATTCCTGTAGAACTTGTATAAATAGGTCCAGGGTCTGTCTACCTGCCCGGACAAAATTTTGCACTTCTGCAAAACCTCGCCTGGGTTCCTCTATGCTCAAGGCAGAGAGTTCAACAATAACAAACAATCTATTTGACTGTTCCACCAAGGCCTTCTCTCCAATTAATCTTATAGCAGGCAGAAGAGCTTTTCAGTCTGTATGGTTTTTTTTTTTTTTGGGGTTTTTTTTTTAAATAAATTACCACACAATACTTTTTAATAAAGCAAATAAACTCTTTTTCACAGAAATAAAAAATGAAAAAAGAAAAAAGAAAAAAGAGAAAAAAGAAAAAAGAAGAAAAAAGAAGAAAAAAGAAAAAGAAAAAAGAGAAAAAAGAAAAAAGAAGAAAAAAGAAGAAAAAAGAAAAAGAAAAAAGAAAAAAAAGAAAAAAGAGAAAAAAGAGAAAAGAGAAAAAAGAAAAAAGAAAAAAAAGAAAAAAGAGAAAAAAGAGAAAAGAGAAAAAAGAAAAAAAAGAAAAAAGAAAAAAAAGAAAAAAGAAAAAAAAGAAAAAAGAAAAAAAAGAAAAAAGAAAAAAAAGAAAAAAGAAAAAAAAGAAAAAAGAAAAAAAAGAAAAAAGAAAAAAAAAAAAGAAAAAAAAGAAAAAAGAAAAAAAAAAAAGAAAAAAAAGAAAAAAGAAAAAAAAGAAAAAAGAAAAAAAAGAAAAAAGAAAAAAAAGAAAAAAGAAAAAAAAGAAAAAAGAAAAAAAAGAAAAAAGAAAAAAGAAAAAAAAGAAAAAAGAAAAAAAAGAAAAAAGAAAAAAAAGAAAAAAAAGAAAAAAGAGAAAAAAGAGAAAAAAGAAAAAAGAAAAGAAAAAAGAAAAGAAAAAAGAAAAGAAAAAAGAAAAGAAAAAAGAAAAGAAAAAAGAAAAGAAAAAAGAAAAGAAAAAAGAAAAGAAAAAAGAAAAGAAAAAAGAAAAGAAAAAAGAAAAGAAAAAAGAAAAGAAAAAAGAAAAGAAAAAAGAAAAGAAAAAAGAAAAGAAAAAAGAAAAGAAAAAAGAAAAGAAAAAAGAAAAGAAAAAAGAAAAGAAAAGAAAAAAGAAAAGAAAAAAGAAAAGAAAAAAAAAGAAAAAAGAAAAGAAAAGAAAAGAAAAGAAAAGAAAAGAAAAGAAAAGAAAAGAAAAGAAAAGAAAAGAAAAAAAAGAAAAAAAAAAAAAACAGAAACTACCACTTTGAAAAGCTATATACTGGAATTATGTTCAATTTTATTTATTTATTTTTTTTTTTTCAGTTTTACGACAAACATTTTCCGGGTTAACAAAAGTCCCTTTTTATGAAGGTCCCTATTCATTATGCCTCAATAACAAAAAATTGGATAAGTTTAATGGTAAATCATAATGTTAATAATTTCCAATAATCCAATATGTATTGTGCTTTTCTGGTAATTCAAAATTCATAAGTGAAGAGATAGAATTTTTTTTTTTTTTTTACTCATTGTTTTCCTTTTTCTGTAGACATGTTATAAAATGAAAGATGTTCAATATCTTTTTCTTTTCAGGTTAATTTCTAAAGGTTCCGTAAATTTCCTTTATCTTTTGGGCATTCTGAGCTCTGGCACTGATTACAGTATTGGAACCTCAAACATGTCAAAGACGACGTCCATAGTGTCATCTTCTATGGGATCCCTGTCAACTACGCTTTCATACTGTTTTCCAATTTGGTTTACATGATGTTTGTGTATAAACTTTGGTCCCTGAACTATGTAAATCGTGTTACCAATTTGCCTGTCTATTGTTCCTATCTCCCAGTGAGCTTTATTATTCCAAAAAAAAAAAAAAAAAAAAAAAAAAAAAAAAAAAAAAAACCTTTTAACCAATCTTAAAGTGCTTTTTAAGCACTTTATTCCTATTTCCCACTTTCGTTTCACTCAGAAGGAATTTGTCAAACGCCAATTTTATTTTCCTGGCAAAATGTGTAAACTTCTGAGATATTCCACTGGCGTCTTGGCAGATGGAGCACTGCTATTATGGGGTTACACAATAGACCAGCAAAAACTGCTGTATAGCCGTATCGGTGGGAGTACCTCTCACCTTCCTCAGTGCTCGCTTGAAAGTATCCACAAAACGGTCTGCCTGTCCATTACTTCTTGAGTGATATGGCACTATGGTAATATGTTCGATCAGGAATGAGTGACAAAAATCCTTAAATTCCCTGGATGTGAACTGTGTAACATTGTCTGTTACGATACTCAACAACTCCAAAATCGGAAAATAGCTTGTGAAAAAACTACTGTCACCTCCGCAGTCAGCTTCTTACATTTCAATATTTCTGGCCACTTGAAATAACTGTCAACTACTACAAGGTAGTAAAAACTATCAAGTGGGTCAGCAAAATTCACCCTTTGCGCAATCTTACATATCCTTGTTCATGTTGGTCCAGTAGACGTAACTCCTCATCAGACTCTTCATTCTTGAAGTTCCTGGATGGACAACATGAAATTCCTTTAATGCTCTTTTCTGTAATGTAGATAGGATTACTACTCTGTCTCCATACATTAGTAGGTCATTACAGAGGGAGTAAACTTCTGAGACATTCTGGTCTTTAATATTTAGTTTGTCCTTTACTTCCTTTATGAACTCATCATTGGACACTTTTCTATTATCTTGTCAATTGTTATAAGACGCTCCCTGATAGAATTGCACAAGGTACTTTTTATTTTAACCTTTGTTCTTATGGCAGTAATGATTGTCTTCCAGGGATTCAGCATACTTAGGTATCAATCTAGACAACCTGTCTGCACGACAGATTTTAGTGAATGGGAGAAAATCCATTTTTTAATTATAATTGAGGAGAATGGTTTCCCCATCTTTGCAGTCTATTAGAAGTATGTGTTGGCAGACCCTTTTTGGATCCAAAGATAGTAAGGAGTTGACGATGATCTGTCTGCAACAAAAAGTACCTTCCATGAATAAATCTATGGAATTTAGTCACTGCAAAAATGATTCCTAAAGCTTCCTTTTCGATCTGCGAGTAACCCCTTTCAGCTGGTAATCACATCCTAGATGCACGGGCAGTTGGCTTTACCAATACATCCTTTAACTTGTGTAAAATGTACACTCCGATGCCATAGGAGCTAGCATCACTGGCTACAATGACGTCAAGGTTTGGATCATAATGAGTCAGGAATAGATTTGATGTAAGTATCTCCTTTATTTTCTCAAATGCTTCCTGGCATTTGGTTGTCCATTCCCACTATCTTTTCTCAATAATTCATTAAGTGGAGCTCTCAAACTGTGCATTCTTGGGACACAAACATTGGCAAGACCTAAAAAACTTTGAAGAGCTGACACATTTTCTGGTGCTGGAATATTCTTTATTGCTGTTGCCCTATCTGGGTTGAGACATCTTCCATCTTTGTCAATTATTTGTCCCAAGTACTTAATCCTCTCTAAGAAAAACGCACACTTCCAGTCTTTTAATTTAAATCCGTAATCTGGGATTCTCATGAACACCTGCCAGATGTGCGATTTGTGTTCCTCGATGCTCTCACTTTTCATTAAGATGTCATCAAGATAGGCCACCACAAAATCCAGACCATTTAACATCATGTCCATGACCTGTTGAAAAATGGAAGAGGTGACTTTAACACCAAACGGAAGTTTTAAAAATTTGTATAAACCCTTGTGGGTATTTATGCAAAGGAGCTTCAGTCATTACTTGTCCATGGGTATTTGTAGATATGCATCACTTAAGTCAATCTTAGAAAAATATTTTCCTCCACTGAGCTTAGCGAATATCTCCTCTAGACTTGGAAGGGGATTATGGTGGTCCTTTAAGGCGCTGTTCAGCCACAGAGAAGTCAGCATATAAACAAATTTCTTTGCTTTTTTTTTAAAAAATGTAAACTGCAGGAGATGCCCTTTCACTATATTCAACCTTTGCCAGAACTCTCATTTCCTAAATTCGATTCAATTTGAGGCAAATGGAAGGTTACATTATTTCTTAAAAATTGGGTTTACATCTGTGCATTTTCCTAGTCCGCCACCGAAAACATCAGAAATTTTTTTTTTTTTTTAAGTTAACAGGCATATCCCAAAGTTGAAACTGTTCCAACAAATCAGTCCCAAACAAATTACCCGTATTCTTCATAATATACACCTTCAGTTTTAAAGTTTTACCTTTGAATGACATGTTTGTTATAAGTTCACCCATAAACTTAATAGGGTCGCCAGTTACACTTTTAGCTATTTGGTTCATTCTTAAAGTCAGCTTACCTAGTTTATTTCCATGTTTGATAATTAATTATGGATAAGTCTGAACCTGAATTAAGTTGTGGCCTTATATTTTTGTTAAATATTTACACTTCAATATATTTCCTTATGTTGACTTTCTGGTTCAGACTTGGTAATTTTACAAAACTTTTTTTTGTCTTGTTCTTTATCCTGCTGTGGGAACTTTTGTGTCCCAATTTATCATAAAACATTTTTTATCTTTAAGAGGACAATCTCTATACCAATGGAATTGACCACACCCAAAACATGGTCTTGACGGCAAAGTAACTTTTTTACTTTTTTTGTTGACCCGTTATAATTTTTCTTCAGCATATTTTTTTTAATGTGAGCCACACCACTCTGTTCGATGTTTTTAGAATCCTCTCTGATGCTCACGAAACGTTAGCAATCTTCAGCAACTTGCTGTAAAGTAATGTCGTACTCATTTTCAAACTTGTTGGGTACCCTACAACATATTTCGGCATCTTTCACTGAAATCAAACCCTGGACAAAAATGAAGCATTTAAAATTATTGGTGCTTAACTCTGCCAATTTGAAATCATCGCAGTGTTTATTGACTACACTCATGAAAGTAGTATAGTCTTCATCTTTGTGGGTGAGATTCATGCATTTCCAACGCTTGTGGAACAGTGATGTTTTTGGACTGAAGAAATCTGTTAGTGATTGAACCGCCTCTTTAAATTTCAAGTCACTGGTTTTCTTAAGCAAAATATAGTTAAACTTAGTATATTCTGCTGTGCCTAATTTCCTGAGGAGTAAGCAAACCTTTTTATGGTCAGCCCAACTTGCACGATCTGTACAAGTCCTCATAATATTTAAAGTATGAAGCGAATGTAATTTCTTCTTCAGATGTAAACAAAGTTTTCAAAAATACTCCATATAGAATTTTGAGAGAACGCATTTTCACTGTCCTCATTTTAGCTTTTGATGGATATATTATACAAGTGCTTTCTGTGTTTGAAGGAGCATTTCTTCCAGTTTCTGTTTAACCTGATTTTCTAGGTGCAATTCCTCAAATTTCTTCTGGTATTCTGCATGTTCTCATTGAAATTTCTTGTCTTTCTTGATATTTCTGTTCCAACAGTAGTTGTTGTTCCTGTTGGTGTTTCATCAACTCTAGCATTGCACTTTTAAATTCATCCATTTTACTGCAGTAGTACATAAAATTAAGAAATGAGAAGGGGGAATTTTTTTCTCTCTTTACTCTCTTAACCAACAATAAGTCTGTTTGACTTGCATGATTCTTTTGCTGAAAAATTTAAAAGCAGGAGAGGGGGGTAAATTTTTACTTTACTCTATTAGCAAAAACAATAAGTCTGTTTGACTTGTACAGTTCTTTTACTGACTTGTGGAATGGAAAAAATAACAAGGTTCACCAACCTTCTTCCAACCACTGAATTGAACTTGTAGAAATCCTATTGTTTTGCAAAGTTTTTTTTTTTTTTGTCAGTGTCGTAATTAACACTGGATACCCTTTTGTCAGAGTTTGATTAGAATTCCTTTCTTCACCAATGTTGGCAAAAATTTTATGATTTTATGTGAAGTCTGTTTCTCCGAATCCTTCGTCGCCAAGACATTGTGACCAAGTAAAGGGTTAAAGAAATAACAAAACAAGTGTTACAGATATATCATATTAAACAGTAAGTACAACAGAACAGTATTACACGACTAGTGAGTGTGTGTTGGATGACCCAACATTTAATCTATTCGACTGTTTCAAGGCCTTCTCTCCTACTAATCTTATAGTAGGCAGAAGAGTCCAACAGACTCTTTAGAGGGAGGACACCACAATAATAATGAAAAGATTCATACAGATCTACCTCATGCCTAGAAAGTACATGTGTAACTGGTATAATAAATAATGCTTTTCTCATGACAGTTCAAAGCAGTGGGCTCACAACTGGACATTTAGCATTTTGGGAACATTTCCCCAAGTGATGCATGCTATATCTAGTCTGAAAATAGACAATCTCAGTATTTTAAAAGTGGTCTTCGTCTTAACTTCAAATATTTCTCTGGTTATGATGGTATTAAGTTAATCAAAACTCCTGTTTAATTCTTATTTTTCAGTTTTGGATAGTAGTTTCTGCTTTTTTTTTTTTGCTAGGAAAGACTTTGTAATCTTATTGAAATGAAATGAATTTAATGACACTTAAAAAACACACATTTAAGTGGATTTTGGGGCCCTACAAACAAAATTCAGTCAAATGAATGCAATTTTTGGCCTGTTTTTTTGTCTCTGACCACACTCCCAACTTTGAAGAATGCTAACAAAAATGCCCAAGATCTTTTCTCCTTTTTTAGAATTAGTTTTCAAATATTGAAACTAGGTATCTCCACTAATTTGCCAAAAAAGAGCATACCATGATGAAAAAATTTTTTTTACCATCTAAATATGTTATTAGGAGGAAAGACCAAAGTATTTTTTGATTATTTTATTAAACTTTTTCATCCTTTTTAGAAGATTCAAAATTTTGATTAAAAAAAAATAAAAATAAGAAGTCTTGTTTTTCTTACATCAATGGAATAACATTAAAAAAAAAAAAAAATGTCTTAACCACAGTGTCTTTTTTAAAAGGTGTTAACTGACAGTTATATTGATGTATTGTAATTAGCTCAGGGAGAAGTTATCAGGCAGAAGTGACAATTTTTTTTCAAATTATAAGTGAACTTATTTAACTACACAGTAATATTTACAAATTAAATATTTTCAGCAATCTATTTTTTGGAGACTTTATAGCATTACGTTTGAAGATTTCCGGAAAAATAAAATTTAAAATACTAACAATAAAATAAATTTTATTGTTAGTATTTTAAATTTTATTAAGAGAGGTATCTAATTTTTACATACATCTTATGAAATTTTATGGTATTATTTTTTATATCTCATTTATGAAAAAAATTTCAAAGATAATATAAAAATTAATAATTAAAAATAATTCTGTAAAATTTCATAAGATCAGTACCTAATAATTATTGGTACCCCTCATATTTTTATGAAATGTATTTTTTTAATGTGTTAATTTTCCTTATTTTTAATAATAATTGTTATATGACAGTTATGAAAATGTGAAACTTTTTGTATTAAATATGCAATCACTTTATTTTATTTAATCAAAGTCCACTAAAAATAGAAAAAAAAAAAAAAAGATACAAAATTGATTTCAGGCTTTTGTGAAAATTTGGTGGCCCCTTTTTTGAAAATATTCTAATGGAGATATTCCCAAAGCCTTAATCATTATGTACCTAAAATTGAAACTAAAATAGAAAATAATTAATAAGTGCAGTATGCCTCTCACTGAAAAACAATTAATTATATTTAAAAAATTAAAATATTTATTGAAACAAATAGGTCATGAAATTTTTTGAAAATTTGACAATGATGGTCAAAGGCAGCCAGAGAGTTCAACACATGCTCACCATACATAAACATCCATATATTTTGGGTGGAGGAAGGTGAGAAAGACGTTTTTATGCACACTCAAAAACAGTGCAAGATTCTTTTTTAAAATATGTCTATCACAGATTGTAATAAGCTTTCAAATATATGATCTGTAAAAATACATCTACTTAATAACATTCCCTAAGATTTAGGTATTGAAACAATAACAACTTTATTACATTTTGTTATTTAAAAAAAAAACTTGTAAAAATACATTTTTCATCAGAAAAATATTTTGGCTTCACACAACATTGTCCTTCACATATTGATAAATGCTTAAAAGTGTAATTTGATTTTACACGATTAATATTCTT
This sequence comes from Acanthosepion lycidas, assembly GCA_963932145.1. Lineage (NCBI taxonomy): Eukaryota > Metazoa > Mollusca > Cephalopoda > Sepiida > Sepiidae > Acanthosepion > Acanthosepion lycidas. The sequence continues at coordinate 44,356,725 of OZ010593.1, read as the reverse complement.
CAAAGCCTTCTGCTTTTAAATAATATAATCAATAAAAATTACACCATTGAATTTCTTAAGTTTTCATAAAATTAAGTGTGCAACAGATGAAAAAAAAAAACGCCTAAAATAATTTTCATTCCTTTGTGAAGTACTTTTGAAAGTTTCATTAAAACTGTTTTTAATACCAAAAAAAAACTTACTAAATTTCCTAATCTTTGGCAGTGCTACTGATGAAAATACAAAAAAAATTTTAACCAAAATTTCTAACATGCTAGTAAGGATGAAAAAATTTCATAAAATAATCAAATAATACTTTGGTCTTTACTCTTAATAAACATTTTGATAATAAAACTTTTCATTATGTTTGAAGCATCATAACATGCTGACTTTTTAGTGATTTTGTGGAGATACCTAATTAAAATAATTAAATCTGAAAAATGATAAATATCAAAATGGGTCAAATAAAATTTAAGCTTTTGGGAGAGGAATTTTAGCTCTTCAGACCAGGATTTCTAGATCTAAATTTTTGGGGGTTTTTTTTTGTTTTTTTTCTTAATTCAGAAATGTGAAAGTTTCTTTTTTAACCATAAGTACAAATAACATTAATACAGTTTCAGAATCAAGCTGAAAATCATTCAGGGGACTCAAAAACCACAAATGCGCTATTGTTCGAAATTACTGTGTTCATATTAGTGTCATCTAACTGGAATGCTGGAATGTCTACATTGAGGAGTTAAGAATTGCTTTATACAAAACATTTCTCAACTAGACAAAAATAGTTAACATAAGTATAATTTGTTGGGATTCAAATATAGAGAAAATTTAAAAAATAATATACACTACTGCTTAGACTAATGTTCATGATGAGAACACTGGTCCAAAACAAATCAATTTATGAGAAAGCGATAAAAAGTTCTCAAACTGAATCACATTCCAAATAAATAAGTCAGTATTCTGAAGTTTGGTCATTAAAATATACCGATATTAAAAAGGGATTCTAGTTGAGAATTTTTCAACACCTTATAATTCCTCATCTCAAAAAATGTAAACAAATATAAATATATTAATATGTTTGTATATTTTTTTATGTTTTTGTCTGAAATCAGATTCATTGAGACTTTCTTGAATAAATGCAATGTGTATAAAGTAGAAATACTCACAACATTGATACTAATGGCAGAATCAATCAGTTAAGTGCCATACGTGATACATTGTTGTGCAATCATGTCTCTTGATTTATAACTGACTAGGCAGATTTCCTGCAATAAACTGCCATTTCTTTTTGCTGTAGACTGGTTGCCAACCAAGGTCATTAGACCCAGTCCATTCTACTATTGAACCCATAGCTCCAGGGAGAATTGATGGATTCATACTTTACATGTAAGTAAATGTAATTATAAATGTTGATTATAAAAGTATGTTTCTGGCTCTTTTTACAATTCTGTTATTGGAGATTTTGGGCACCAAATTAACAAATGCTATTTTGTGTTCTTTAATAAGAGAATATGGAGTACATACAACTCACATTAAGATAAACCGATAACTTATGAGACTAAAAAAATTTTGCTAGCAGAACAAATTTGTGGCAATGCTTGATAATTTCTTCATTTAGTCCACACATAGCCAATATACATGGATTTTTATAAGAGATTTTGTTATTTAGGTACCATGAGGTCTTACAAGAAGTAATTGCAGAATTTTTCCTTCCCGATCTCATTAGTTTTATTCAATTAGCATTTCTGAATGATAAGCGGGTGCTATTGCTGTTTGCTGTCCATTCTTGATATTACAGAGTACAAAAGTACCAAAATATTTAATTAAAAAAAAATAAAATAAAAATTGTTTAAGTTAAGAACAAAATGAATAAATAAACTATGCTGGATATTTCATCTGGCTTTTATTTGTTCTGGATACTTAGCCAATAATTACCATTAAAAAAAAAAAAAAAAAAAAAAAACAAACAAAAAAACAAACAAAAAACAAAAACAAACAAAGAAAACAAAAAACAAAAACAAACAAACAAAAAACAAACAAAAAAAACAAAAACAAACAAAAAAAACAAAAACAAACAAAAAAAACAAAAACAAACAAAAAAAACAAAAACAAACAAAAAAAACAAAAACAAACAAAAAAAACAAAAACAAACAAACAAAACAAAAACAAACAAAACAAACAAACAAAACAAAAACAAACAAAACAAAAACAAACAAAACAAAAACAAACAAAAACAAACAAACAAACAAACCGAAAACAAACCAAAAACAAACCGAAAACAAACCAAAAACAAAAAAAAAACAAACCAAAAACAAAAAAAAAACAAACCAAAAACAAAAAAAAAACAAACCAAAAACAAAAAAAAAACAAACCAAAAACAAAAAAAAAACAAACCAAAAACAAAAAAAAAACAAACCAAAAACAAAAAAAAAACAAACCAAAAACAAAAAAAAAACAAACCAAAAACAAAAAAAAAACAAACCAAAAACAAAAAAAAAACAAACCAAAAACAAAAAAAAAACAAACCAAAAACAAAAAAAAAACAAACCAAAAACAAAAAAAAAACAAACCAAAAACAAAAAAAAAAACAAACCAAAAACAAAAAAAAAACAAACCAAAAACAAAAAAAAAACAAACCAAAAACAAAAAAAAAAACAAACCAAAAACAAAAAAAAAAACAAACCAAAAACAAAAAAAAACAAACAAAAAACAAAAAAAAAAACAAACAAACAAAACAAACAAACAAACAAACAACAAACAAAAAAAAATACAAAAAAAACTTTTCTATAAAATCCTAAATTGAAATTTTCTTTGTACAATTTGTACCCTTTGATACTTAGTAATTATTATCTTCTATGTCAATGAAAGCAAATGGAAATATTGTATCCATAAATTGATGCAAAACTTTTGTACACATTTAATAAAAGACAATTCATCATAATTCATATTGTGATAATTTTCAAAATGTATTTATTGTTAACAAGGATTTAGTTTTAATAAAGTACAATGTAGCTATAAAATTGCTTAAATAATTTTTGGTGCTACTATAGTATGATATCTACCGAGGCATTTGTGACCCATCATAAATGATGATGTACTCATTATTTCTGGAAAATGCTCAGGAAAAATGATGACCTGTTTACAGGTTTGTTTGTTTGTTTGTTTTTTTTAAATGACATCAAATCAGTTTGTAAATATCAAAATCACTATTTGATGATATCTTTTTTTGCATAAAAAATTGTTAATGATTTTTAATACATAACCAGTTCAGTCTCCATCCCTAACATACTTCATACTTCCAGTAGTTGGTAAATATACCATAATAGATAATTAATAGTAGATATCATATTATAGTAGAAAATGAATGGTAGATATACTATAGTAGCACCACTTTTTTTTTTTTTTTTTTTGACAGAATGTATAAACAAATCATTAACAACAGAATTTTGCACAATTAAAACTAACAATTTTTTAAAAGCACCTAACTTTAAAAAGATCAAATTTTTTCTCATATTACTAGAACTAATTTAACCCATCTACCCTGTGAGCCCAAAGTAACCCATTAAATTCAAACAAAGATGGCATGTATACAAACATCTTAGAAAAAGAAATTTTTCATAAAAGTTATCTAATTATTATAGTTTTCATTGGTTTACATTCTTGTTACTACCAAATCAGATCGTTCAAATGACATTCAAACAAATATTCACTTAAAATAATGTTTAAGTAATAAAAATAAATCCATTAATTCTTTAGAAATTGCTTTGTTTAATTTTCAGATATAAAATTGAGCAAATATAGGCTTTCAAGAACATCTGAATGAGTGGATGTGTATTCCTTAGAACCTTGCCATGCTGTGATGCTCTCTGTGACCAAGTGGTCTAAAGCACACCAGATCAGATGGTTTCTCCTGCAAAGGAGGATGCCAGTTCAAACCCTGCCAGAGAGAAGATTCTTTTATCTAAGTTTACTTGAGTGCACAGGTAATACACACTTTAAAAAACTGGGTGTCTATTCAAACATTAGACACTAAAAATAATGTTTGAATATATAAACCATTCCATTTTCTTTCAAGCTAGTGTAATATTGCTCCAGTAAACATGACCAGATGATTTTAAGCTGACCTGGAGACATTAAACAAATATATTTTCTGTTAGTCTGTGTGGCTAATTGGTTCATGGCTTTATGAAAGACATTTACTTGCTCCAGAAACAACATACTGCTCATATTGCAACTGAGATGAAAAGCCCATTATATGTTTCACAAGAAACAAAGCTATATTGCACTAATATTAAAAGACTAATTGAAATACTGGTACTTTTTTTTTTTTTTAAAAAAAAAAAGAGAATCAAGATTGGAAGGCATACTTCTAAACACTAGTAAATAGTGCATTCTAAATAATTAACCACGTTATGATAGTGTGAAAATTTTACTTGATACCCAAAATACAACTTCCAAAGATAGATATGAATATAAATTTTTGTAGCATGCATAACTAATTGTTTGATGAAAAAATTCAATTTTAATGTTGGAATTTTTTTGAAAACCATATTCAATTCTTTTATCAGGTTGCATCTCTAGATATGCAAGTTTATACCAAACATTCCAGCATTTTCTTGTTTTGGAAATGGTGTTCATCATCTGCAAAGCTATGAGCAAATATTAATGGCCACTGAGAAGCCTTTCAACCTACTTCTCAATGTTTTTGCTAAACCTCTATCATGTATGAAAAGAGTGTGTGTGTGCATATATATATATATATATATATATATATATATATATATATGTGTGTGTGTGTAGTACTTATTGGAAAGTGCTCAATATCAGAGATAGCGCTAACATATTTAGTTGGATTGATGTGAGTGTGTGACCCCGGGTTTCACACTTTTGTGATCATCAGGCAAAAGCATGAAACCCAGGGTCACAAACTCACATCAATCCAACTAATCTATCATTTAAATATTCCTTCCACTTCAAATCATACTTGGGTTGTTCAAAACAAAGTCCAGCATTTGTTTTCAAAAAACTGAAATTTCTACACACCAGTAATACTAAAGTAAATGCAAATATTACTAATGGATCTCATATTAGAGGCCTAATGAATGGTGCTCAGGTAAAAAGGGTTGAGTGAAACTAAGAAAATGGAAAGATAAGCTTTCAAGTCAGTCATGAACAACTTTCTTGGAAAGTTAAGACTCTCAGAGCATGCATGCCAATAAAAAAAAAAAAAAAAAAAAAAAAAAAAAAAAAAGATAAGTTTAATCTTATTTCAATGCCAACACATTCAATACAAAGAATATTATAATGAAAATATAATCGACTGAAGAGACGACTTCAATGGTAAAGATAAAGAGAAACTTTAGAATTTTCTTAACTTTGTTCTAATACATAAATTTTGTAACATCAGATACAGGGAAATTTATTAATAAAATTCTATACAAAATGGAATTATACCTAATTTCATCCATTATAGCAAACAAAGACTATAACATGAAAAGCTTTTTGGTAATCTTTTTCTAAACAAAACAGAGAAACATGTTATAAGAAAATTTAAAAATTGCAAGATCAAAGGTTTAGATTAAATCTATGAAACAAATTTCTTGGAATAAATAGGATTGAATACAAATAAGGTTATAAGAAATAAAGCAAGTATCAGAACTTATAAGTACTAATCTGATTTCATAAAGACAATTTTGACAAACCAAAAGTCAGTTTTCTGAAATTAAAATTTTTAATGTCAAGTAAGTGAAATATTTAAAAAAAAATTTAAAACTAACTTTAAAGTAATATAATCAAATGAAAAAAAGTTCAAAAACAAAATTGCTTCACATAATCCAATGTTATTTTTAACCTTAATTGAATGAGGCAAATATAGGAGACTGGAGGCAAAATAGAAGGTTTTGATAAGTTACAATATTTTCATAAAATAATGCTGTTTAATAGCCAAAATGTGTTTTTAAACTGAAACATCAATAATTTTTTAACCAACAATATAATATAATCTGAATTTTTTTAGAATAAGTCATCATCATTATGAACTGTTTGAATATAAGTACATAATCTGTTTTTTTTATATTTAAAAAGTTTAACATAACAGAAACTAACAAGTATTTTTTTTTTAAACGAATTAAATTATTTATATATGTATACTGGTTTAATGTGGTAGTTTAGCAAAGGTTTCATTTACTAAAGTTAACTAAATAAAGAAAATTTGATCATCAGCAGCTCATTACAAAAATATTAAAAAAGAAAAACTTTCACTAAATACATTAATAAATCTATATACTCAGTTATGAAGAGTAACAAGAAAATAATTTTTTCAATTAGTCATCAATATGAACAAAATAAAATGATACCAGCAGAAATGCTTATATAACATATCCTCTCACAAGTTTGCTTCTTGTGATTACCGAGAGCTCTTTCAGAGTATGTTGAACATGAGAAAATCCTCAATCATTCCTCTCTGCAATCAGAAGTATTGTCATCTCAGTCAGGTATGTGCCATGTGTAATACATGCTTAAGTGATCACATATCTTTTGATACATGACTGACAACATATTTTCCCCACAGTATGTTACCATTTCTTTCTACAGTAGACCAGTTGCCATCCAAGGCTATAGAACCCGGTCTGTCCTGCTATTTACCCATAGCTGAGGGGAGAAGAAGAGGATACATACTTTTCCCAAAGGTATTAGCACATAAGTGAATGTAATTGATTCGAATAAAATTCAAACTTGGCTCTCCGACTCCTCAATGAAAGCCAATATTCATTACTCCATGCCTCTTTGTCATCTACTGCTGTTGATATGCACATCATTCCATCCAAGGTTTCTATCATCTCTAAATTAGATCCCCACAAGACATGCAAACTTGATGGCATCCTTGCAATTATCATAAAGAAATGTGCTCCTAAACTGGCTCCAGTTTTCGCCAAACAAATGCCTCGCTGCTTCTTGCTGGAAATCCTCTTCTGTAGTTCCTGCTTTAAGAATTCTGGTTAATCTTTTGATTCCTCAAATTAATCTTACCTCTTTTTGGCAAAGAACTAGAGCTTCTAATCAACTCTGAATTGGTTAAGCTTCACACAGCCTTCTTTCAGATAAAGAATATAGTTTTCATTTCTTTAGGTCAACTGCTGATGTGTCAAGCTTTAGATAAAAGTTGCAATGCTTAAGCTGTAGCTTTAGATATCCCAAAGACGTTTAGCAGGGTTTGGTATGCTGGCCTTCTTCACAAGGCCAAGGGATATGGTGTCTCTGGCCATATATTTAACTTCATTCAATTATTCTTAAATGGTGTTAAACAGCCATACTTTTACAGGGTTCTATAATTAGATATGTTGTTTATCTTCAACCTTTCTAATGTTATCAGTTCCCAGCTTGGTATTTATGTTGATGACAACTATGTACTCTTGTCTTAATAGGAAGTCCAATAGGTCAGACAAAGTAAAACTGGCAGCTGCTTTCAAAAATGAAATCCAATTAGTTGTTGGATTGTAAATTTTAATGCCTCCAAAATGAAACTGCTCTCTTTTAATCATCACAGAGAACCATTTTTGCTTTCTATCAGATATTAACCTCCAGGAAAGTAACTTGTTGCACTTTGATTTTCCACTAACATGGAATAGAGTCACTATATTGTATCAATTGCTAGGTCTGCTGCTAGGAAAGTTGGTTCACTGTATTGTGCCAGATAATTTATCTCACCAGAATCCATATTGCACATTTATAAATTACCATTTGTTTCTGCATTTAATATTGCAGCCATATCTAGTCTGATTCTCCTGCTATATATCTCAAGATCATTGACAAAATCAAAAAGAAAGGTCTGTAATGTTATCAGTACCGCCATCTTAACTTCAGTCACTTTTCCATCGCCATGATGTGGCTTCCCTCTGCCTTTTCTATAAATATTTTCATGGCAATTGTTCTTGATGATAAAATAAAAACTAGATGATGCTTGTTGAGAAAGGTTCTCAATATGCAGTTAAGCGTGATAAAGAGAAAAGGGTCTCTTGCTTGATGAAGTGTCTCAGTCTTGAGATCTATCTAAAAGATTTGATATTTTTGTATAGCATCATTATGACATAACTGCCTTTGGGCATATGCCAGAAGAATATTCTCCATTTTGCCCCTATGTACAGAATCAAAGGCTTTAGAGAAGTCTACAAAAAGTAAGATGACCTGTAGATTCTTTATCCAGAGGTTCTCAATAATCTGCTAATCAGACAGGATATGTCCAACAGTTAATCTATTTTTCAAAATAGAATTTTTTTTGGTACATCTCTAATTCTGTTTGTATTCTGTTGAGAAGCATTAAGTTGTAAATTTTTGCCAATCCTGTAAATAAAGTTGACATATTGACTATACAGATGACCTATCACAGCAGACACCATTATCAATGCCACATTTCTATATAATCTAGAAAATGCTGTCAATGACTATGTCAACGATTCTAAAACTGAATTCATAGGCTTCAACCAGCAAGGCCCAATACAAACTGTCGTGGGTAAATCAAATCTGACAAATCTTTTACCTAATAAACAAGATAAATTCTAATTGAAAAGGATGCGAAAATTCACATAGCTGAATCTTGAGCCACATTGAATAAAATAGATGTAATCTGGAAATTTGATCTATCAGACAACCTCAAGCAGAGATCCTTTAGAGACACTATAGAGGCAGTGTTAATGTATGGTTCCAAAACCCTAAAGTCTAAGCTTGATACAACCTACACACTGTACTTAAAACTGGAGGCAACCTCCAACTAAATCACAGTTCTATAGACATATTCCTGATATATCTACAATCTTGCTCAACCAGAGAATGCACTTTGCAGGACACTGCTGGCAAGCAAAACAAGTACTTGTGAGTTATCTACTTCTCTGGATATCTAGCCGTGGCACAAGATGGATAGCAACTACCTACATTGACCCAAGCTACATTATGACACAGAGTGCCAATCTAATGACCTTCCGACCTTGATGGTTGGCATGAGAGACTCATGAATGTCAAAGCTAGCTTGACCAAAGAAAACAAAAAACAAACTTCTAACTTCTATCTCTTTAGCTTGATACCTTGATAACATGAATTTAAGTGTACTAATAGATTGGCAATTAAGTTTCGTCATTTTACTGTTAAAATAGCTAGATGTAACCATAAGTTCTATTCTAAAAGATTTTTTCTCGCACTTCTTGCCTGTAGAACTATTCCGGTTTTATCTTCTCGGCCACCTACAATCCTCAAAAAATTTAAAAGAAACGTCAATTGCTCGCTTCTGAAATCATTTCTTTTATTGCCCTTTCTCGCCACTGAAGTTTTTTTCATTCTCTTTCACTCTTAGTAAGCCCTGGCATCTTAGTGACATTATCGCCTTGCTTGAAGTGAAATAAAAATGAATATGAAAAATCCGACATCAAAAAATTTTGTATTTAGAAGTGATACAAAGTGAATAGATTCTAAACATCACGTTTTAAATCAATCAGAAAAGTTACTAAGAGTAAATTTAAAAAAAAAAAAAAAAAAAAAAAAAAAAAAATCCATCGATTTATTTCACCATGAAAAAAAAGTATGACAAAGAAAAAATACAATTTTATTTTAAATCAAACTGAGTGAAATTTACACAAAGCAATGTAAACCAAGAACCTAAGAACATTAATTAACAACTCAACATATATTAAATTTCCAGGCGTGAGGTGGACTGACATTTATGCATACTACACGAACATATAAATTAAATACTATGATACAAAAACTTATTTGCTACTAATTTTTCCAAGACAATATTTATCAGAATAGAAGATATTTAGGAAACGACTTCAGTCTAAATATTTTGAATATTAAAAGAAAAAAGTATATCATTCACTTTTATGCCGACGTCACTTAGTAGTACAAAATGAAAACGGAAAAGAAAAGGTTTCATTGCTTACTACAGTAAAAAACCGAACAAATGTTTTCCACTTGTTCGATTACATATCATTACTGTTTTGTTTCTCGAGTATTTAATTATATCTTTCCTAATTCATCAGTGTGACTGAAAAATAAAAACACATGCAAGTATCTGCCGAGAATCTTCTTCATTGAAGCAAGCAACATTCCCAGAGACGATGACATTTTAAACCTCATCAGATCAATATTTTGCTAAAGATTATTTTGAAACCAATTTGGTTATATCATTTCAGTCATTTGCATGGAGTGAAGCTTCTTAAACCATAAGTTGGTGTTATGTGTATGCAATCAAGAACCTAACATTTGTTTACATTAAAACTGGAATAAAAAAAAATTAAAGGCTTTCTTTATCTTTAATAAAAAGAAACAAAATTATAATCATGAATTTTAGTATCTCAACTCTCTTGAATGAGTAAAAACGCAAATATTACGAAAATAAAGATGAAAGATAAAATACAAAATGGAGACCAATTAAATTTTTTCCTTAAAATGAAATTGAAGGATTAAGATTTGTTGTGAGAAAAATTACATCTTTAAAAAGTATATTTTAAAGAAAATTTAACACTTAAGGAAATGTACCGCTGTATGCCGGATAAAATTTATTATTTAGCATCCAATGAAGAACTGTTTGAGAAGTCGTAACAATTAAAAAAATATTTTCCACTTTAATTCTTCACACGATAGACATAAAAACTAAAAAAGCAGTATAATTATGTTGTTCAGTTAAAAAAAAAAAAAAAAAAAAAAGAGTATAAAAAAAGTTTTAAAAAAGTATACTTGTAGCTTTTAATTTTTGACTGTGTAGTGTTGAGTGTTGACCCTTAGAACAGAAAATTTACGAATTAAGAATTCACATTTAAAGAAATGCAGTCATAATTCATAGTAGCAGCTGATTTAAATGATCAGAGTTTACATAGTAAAACGAATTAGTCACTAATAATAACTGAAAAACAACATGCTAAAACTTATTTCAAAGCAACAAATTAGCATATTCATGTTCGAGAGATGCACTTACGTACGACATAGCAGTCAAATAAATAAATGATTTTTGTTTAAAACTGAGGAATGAGAATGACAATGTTTGTGATAATTGTTGATAACGATGGATAGTTATTAATTCTCCCTGTAAAATTTCAATCAACTGAATGTAAAATGTTGCAAAGTACATTTTTAAAACCATTCTGCAAACATTTCAAAGTGAATGAAAAAAAAAAAAAAAAAAAAAAAAAAAAAAAAAAAAAACGATAGAAATACACAGAACAGTGACAACTGCCAAGAATCTGTTGATAAGACAAAAGGTCCAATATTTTTATACTCAACTAACAGCAACTGTATTTTTTTTTTTTTTTTTTTTTTTTACGAGGCCATGTTGGCGACATTTCCTTTTTCATCAATGAACGATAATAATGCTGCTAATCATTCGTCGTTTATCTCAGAAAAAAAATGTGTCCTAGAAAAATCCTTTTTTAAAAATCGTTTACCAGTAAAACTGGTAAAGTTACGCGACACGAAAACTAAAGTAGAAATGACAATCTTGTCTAAAACTAAAGAAACATTGTTGATTTTCCTCAAAATGAAATCATCACTTCTAATTGCTTATTTCTAAGCAATGAAAAGGAAAAGATGCAGGACAGTGGGTGATTTAAATGTAAAGTGGACATTTTATTATTACGTTACACAGATACACCAAATGGTTGTAGAAAGAGAGAAGAGAAAAGAATAGTAAAAGGAAGAAGAGGGATATTACTACATACCAGGTGGTAAGCAGAGCGAGGAAGGGGCAGGGCCTTAATCCGCATCAGGTGACCACAAAAGCAAAGACAGATTCTGACAAACTAAATGATGACCAAATTATTTATATAACGAACATAAAAGAAAAGTAGATATTATCAACAGATCAATCACAGAGGAAAATTCATAATTTTTTTTTATTTTAAAGAAACGACCTAAAGTAGAACAGCACAACTACGGGAGGTAACTCGCCTCTATAATGGTGGGCTGACTCGAGTTAATGGAGGGCGGTGTACTTAGTAGTCTCGAGCTTAAAAACTAAGAGTTAATAATAAATATTAGTTATAAGAGATAAGTTGGTTATTGATAATAAAAAACACAAACACAATTTATGACATTCAACGGAAAAATAGTCATATTTAAATTATGACCCGAAATATAACAAGCAAACATTTATTAAATTATTGAGCTAGATAGTAGTTGCGGTGTTACCGTGTTAATATATTCGTAATTTCATGTCGCAGATTTTTCTTACAAAAATAACTTAATTTTTCTTATAAGTTAACATAATTAGTATAATTTTAATTCATCCAATAGTGGTTATAGCGCACCAAAATCACAAAAAGGTGTTTTGATTTGCTCCGAGCGGCATTCGTTTTCTTTTAGTTGATCACATCGATAAATAAATAGTGATCGCAGAAAATAAATATGGAATTTATCTCAATAATGGATAACAAACGCACAATCGAACAAACCACGTGGCATGTTCATTAACAAACTCTCAAATCGCTTACAATGTTCTGTATAAAAAAAAAAAAAAAAAAAAAAAAAGCAGGCCATCATATGACAGGAGAGTAAAGTGTTTTTAAGAAGGAAAATAAAAGTTAAAATAAAACGCGTTCAAATGCACTCACAAACATTATTACACAGCTGTTTAAAGATACTTTATTAAACTACTACTAGAGAGAAGTGATTCAAAAACCTTACCGGCGCCTGCACCGACGTTGGTGGAAGTTGGCTGCGGGTTGTTGATCGAGGTGGTAGTGGGTGGCCCAACACCTGACTGGGATGTTGTCTTGGAACTGGTATTACTGGTGTGTGATAATCCCTGATTTTGTTGTTGTGGTTGAGAGGCCGCTGCTGCTAGTTGTTGATGCTGAGTAGATATGTGATGGTTTGGTTTGCTACTGCTTCCTACTCCTGTAGTACCTACCTCGGGTGCAGTGGTAGAACCAGCAGTGACCCTTACACTGGAAGTAGGACCACTGGAGCTGGTGGACACTACGGGGGTGGACCCCGGGGCAGAGCTAGCAGCAGTTACCAGCATATCCTTCTTCACTTCCGTCGCCATATTGAAGGAGGTTAGTCGGCGCTGGCCAGCTACGACACATATATAAGGACGGAGACTCCCTCCGGAAAGGAACACTTTCAAATCGAGTTTCTTTTAACTTAAATTAAACCCCCAAGAATACTGATAGAGGAAATGATTTTAGCTCTCCTCCACCAATGTTTGGGTCGATGTTGTTATAGAACCCCTTATTTTTTTATCTTAACTTCCCTTTGTTAAAAATGGAAGTTAGTCTTCCGGTTTCTACAGTTAAAAGAAAGAAATGTATTTCTATGAATAGCCAGAACATCCAGGCTTGATAGAACAATGAATGATCACCTGTCTTCTACCTCAAAATATTCTTCCAAGACGAATCGGAGGCTCGCCCAAATAAGCAATATAATGGAATGACTGTTGCATGCAAGAAAACCAAAATCTTCACACCACAAACGATAGCTCTCGTCTGTAGTTATATGTGGAAGTAGAGAGTAACATAAAAATGTAAACTATTAATTTCTTTTTTTTTTCTTCAAAAGATAACAATATAAAAAACGGAATTAATCTCTTATTTTGATATAAGGCATCAAATTTCCCTCAAAGTGTAAGAAGGATATGTGTGCGATGCCAAGAGTGGTGGTGTCATTTCATCAGACGAGCACTCGTCATGTGTATTAATTTTTTTTAACGCTTTTGTAGTATATTACGAACTAAAAGGTAATGGATCAAAGCTACAATAACATACAAATAACTGGATAGCGCAGTGATAACACTATGTTGGTATTTGCCAAGAAAAGGAAATCAAATAATTAGGTAGCAGATGTGGATAAAGAACTTAATCACTTATGTAGGTACTTAAAATACGAAATTATTAATATGTATTAGTGTTGGGAGTGGCTCAAACTGTATAGAATAGCAGTAGTAACAATAACATTCATTGGGAAAAATCACTATCATCATAGGTAGTTCTTAGTAGCATTTAAGGGAATGTGCTAGGTAAAGCTATCTCCATTGTTGGTCACAACAACCTGATACTGTCCTTCGTCTGTCGATTCCATTGTAATGAAGATCTGTCTATCTGACCATCTATTGGCGATAGTGCTGGTAGTCAACTGATGGTAAAAGATGCGTACTACTAGTATTATTATTATTATTATTATTAGTCTTAGCTGCTAATGGCGGCGGCGGCGGCGACAACTAAGTGGTGGTAGCAGCAGAACTAACAGCCAGAAGCTGTGCAAAATGTCGACTGCCGCCACATTGCCTGCTTAAACCAGTTTGGCGCATGCGCTGTATGGCGACGCCAGACGGCTGACATTAATACTAAAGCTAAAGGACGAGTCCTTGTCTAAGGGAAGCAACTCGATCAATCTCATATGAGCCTTGAAGAAGAAGGTTCATGGTTCAAATCCACCCCCATACCCAAATTTAATATTGAGTTTTTAAGTTTTTTGTTTTTTTTTAAGATTTGAATAAACTAATTCAAACTGCACCACAATTTATATCAATTATAACTTTTAACTTTTAAAAATGTAATCAATTTGGTGTAAACTTGTAATGAGGTTGAATAATTTTTCATCCTTATTTTTTTTTACCTCCACTAGAAATTGTGTTTATGAAGTTGTATTTTTACAAATAAAGAGTACAATATGTTTGATTATTTTCAAAGGATAACACCAATATCACAATAATAGATGATACAGATCTAAATCTCCCAGTGAGGAGAGGAAGAATCAACAAAAATGAAACAACATAGAAAAAGCTCAAGTTTTACAAGGGGCATAAAATCCATTCAATTCTAAATATGAACACATAGGCTTGTATATATAGTCCTTCTTTTATCAAGAAACTTTGAATCCCACATGAGAAATGAAGTTCAAATTCAAACTCTTTAAAAACAAATTAACACTGTTTTTAAAAAATCTGAATTTGAGTTTCATTCCTCATGTTTCTGAAAAGCCAAAATTTATGAAAATCAGTTATTTTTATAAATCTTATATTGTCAGTAATAAGAAACTCTTATAACAAGCATTTGGTTACACAGGAAAAGAACAAACAAAGATTAAAATTTCAACAGTGTGTATTTGTTAGTTGTTAGAGATTTGGGAAAAATTGTTCATGTGTGGTTCTTCAGTTGCTGTTGGTAAGGAAAGCAATTAGGTGTAAAGGTGTTGTCAGTAGAGCTGGGAATTTACTGATTTCTTGGGTTGCTTTGCAAAGGTTGGTTTTGTTTAGGTCAGAGGATAGGTCAGGAATGGTTAGTCATTGGTGGGGTTTGATGTATGCCTTTTTTTTAAGGTTGAAATCAACATCAGCAAGGTGTTTGATGGGTTAGCAGTTGTGCGATGCCAAGATGTTGAAGCCAAACTGCTTGGTGAGGTGGGTTGGAAGGTTGACTGATTGAAATCACAATGGTCGAGTGATTTGTGGTGAGGTGCATTTCCAGGTTGCTTGCTGAGGTTCTGGCAGTGATGACGAGAGAGGCCAGGAGTAAAGAGTGAATCTTGATTGAGCAGAATATTTCTGTTTGATTCTGGTTAAATGCAGTATCAATGAAATAGGGTCATGGTGGTGACAACCAAGAAGGTCTGGAGGGGATAGTGAAGGTTATTCAAGAAGAATGTTTCTGTTGGGTTCTGGTCAGATGTGATATCAACAAAATGATGTCACAATAGTACAACAAGGAGGCCTGGAGCTAGATACTGAAAACATTGAGGTGTTAGAAATCACAGTAGTGGTGTTGGAAGCCCAGTGGTGTCAAAGCTGGCTCATTGGCTGCATTCTTCATGTGAAGAGTTGGGTAAGATTAGTGAAATTTGTGCACGGTCATGGTTGTGATGAGAGAAGCAATCATGGCATTGATGGTGACAGTGTAGCTGCATGCTAGCAAGTGGCCTTTTGGCCTGCACCTGTGTTGCTCATTGTGAGTGTCTTTCTTTTAAGCAAATCTGGGGGTCCTCTGGGTCATCTTTTTTGGATGGGAATGTTAGATTGGCTATTGTATTTTATAGCTGGTATCTGTTTTTTGGACCAGATGTGATGCTCAGAGTCCCTGTGCAAAAAATTGCTTTTCTTATTTTTTGTTTTTATTTCTTTGTGTTCACACCCGGCTGACATGTAGTGTGAATCAGAAGGAGAATCTAATTGCAGAAGAAGTATAACAAAACTGAGAGGGAAGGGGGAAAAATATCAATTCACTATTTTTTATAAATAAATTTTCATTAATAACAAACATATTTAACGTATATAAAAAATTACTAATTAGTCTTATGTTCAAAGACCAAAAGAATATTCCAAGAAAAAAAGCAAGAAGAATGTGTTAGATTTTGCATAATAAGAGAATTCATAAAATGTTTGTTATAAATTTTGTCATCAGCTGAGGTGTGAATAGAATTAAAGAATTGTACATCACTAAAAAAGAAATAGCACATTTTACAAATATTTAACATAAGCAAATATCTCATTTTTAGTTTGACAGCTTTGAGATATGTTTTAAATGCGCTGTTCTTGCTTTTCAAGAAATATGAGTGAATTCTATTAAGTTTTTAGTCATCGAGCTAAAACATATTTGTGCAGTTTATGAAAAAGATATTGTTAATGAATGTGTCAAAAGCTATTTGTTAAGTTTTGTACTAAAGATTTATCACTGAATGATACTCCACAGTTGAATAGGAAAATTGAGATTGAGAGCAATCAAATCAAAACATTACTTACAAATAATCAATGGTGGGTGATCCAGAAAATAGCCAATATTATACTCTTCTTCAAATTAGATTTTTTCTGATTCACTCTACATCAAAACCTGTTGGTTAAAAGTAAACACTAAGAAAGGAAAATTAAAAATAAAATAGTTCTCTGCAATGTTTAACATTGTATTTTATATTTGGAGAGAATTACAAACATTGCCACTAAAGCATAACAAAGTGGTTTCCATCAACTGATCTGATATAAGCTTCAACGACACTGAGTACTGACTCCACCATCCCCCAGGTGGCTTCCCTCCACAAAAAAATCCAACAAACTTTCTGCCTTGATCCTCTATATCAGCAATACAAAGAATTTTATCTTATCAATTCTTGACTTCTTTTCTTTCCATCTCAACAGGGGTACTTTGTTTCATTTGTTCTCTCATGCTACCACATGCAGTTTATAACAACTGATGTCAGTGTGCAGCAGGAGAACTACTGAAATAGATTACACTGGCTTCACCACAGAGAAATTCAAACTTCAAAGGCAATAGTGAATAGCAATCCTGACTCTCAAAGTCAACTATACACACACAGATGAACATCAAACAAAAAAGAAAAAGGACATTGATGAATTTCAATCGGACACACAAGAAATGTTGACCACCTTCAAATTAACCAATACTAGGACCACAGACACAGTTCACAGCTACTACTTGGTGAGCAGTATAACAAGTGACATACAATGCTACCTCAACTGGGCCATAAGAGCTGACACAACAACTACTCTTGAGCCTACTCTAATGTACACATATAAAATGCAGTATCAGGATAAGTAGGCAACTCCTCAATTCAAACATGCATGACCTAACACAATCCAACAAGAATTGTAACCAGACACACAAACACACAAGTCAAATTCATGGCCCTATCTGCAGGAATTACATGAAGGGATGCACACGGTCTAAGAGTCACAATTGCCCACACCTCCACCCATTCCACACTCAAGCACATATTGTGACCATTAATGCCAACACAACAAAAATAAGAAACAATATACCCATTATTGTTTCCACAAATCCCTTCAATTAACTCAATTTTCAGTAGGATCCAGATGAGATGGCTTGTCCCCTCAGTCTATGTCTTACTACCAACATCACTTATTCAACTTCCAACTGTGACTCAAGAAACAATCTTCATTCATCAAGGTCAACTTCACTCTTAACAATTTTGTCTTCTCTGGTATTAGTATGCTGAACTCTGGATGCACCACTTGCATTGTGCCTATTTCTTGGTTACCCAAAGAAGCAAGGAGGTATATACTCCATTCAAACATTTGAGTTAATAGAATCAGAGGCAGTGTCTCTATCCTTGGAGAATTAATCTATGATATCATCCTTGGTGAACACAACTCACCCATATTCAAAAACATGGAGATACTGGTCACAACCTCAATGACACAGATCTTGATTGGTCAGAATATTCTCAGTCACTATTCACTGACATCATACTCAATAAGCAATCAAAATGCAATGGTTGAATTCAGACATATACTCCCATCTGATGGCATGACACACATAGTACCATTAGTTCCAATCACCAACCTGGATATATTTTCCACCTACAACCCTGCACATGGGGTCCAAACCATTATCAGGAATGAAGTCTAACTTACAGCAAAATCTTCACCTGACAACCAGACATTAAATCAAAAATTAGACTGGCTGAAACAAAATGTGGGATTATCTCTTCCTAATCATCCCCATTATGATGAATTAGAGGCTACAGCAAACCTGCTCATCAGTTACATCAATATCCTCAGAACTGAAGATGATAAAAAGTGTACATTCATTAAACCAGTTTGTATATCAAATAACAGCCAATTATGCATTCAAAAACACCATCTAATTGCTCAAATACTAGAAGCCAACATCAACACTGAAATTACACATATGAGTACAGAAGGTATCATAGAACTTTGTGACACCCCCAAAGGCTTCAACAGCCTGGTCTTCACCATCCACAAGAAGGACAAACTTCAAGAGGACCCTCAACAAGTATACTTTCCTCACTGAAAGAGCCAATAAAGCCTTCAACAAAATCAAGAAACAATTCTCTTCACCACCAATCATCTCATTTCTTGATTCTCCTGACTCCACCATCCTCCATGTTGTTTCCTTGCCCACAAAGAGACTTTCTGTCTTAATTCCTCTATATTGACAATATAAAGAATTTTATCTGAACAATTCTTGTCTTCTTTTCTTTCTGCCTCACCAGAAATACTTTCATGTTTTCATTTTTCTTGTGCTACCACATATAGTTTATAACACCAAAACATCCTTAAAATATCCAAATCAATCAATGAAATTTATTTGCACCAGTTTTGATTATGTTAATCACTTTGATTGTAGCTTCTACATTATCTCAAATAAAAACATACTTTCCATGTACAATTCTCTATTTAAATATAATGACAACATTCTGTTTATGAAACAAATTGTGACAATGTAAAATAATTCAACAGCATGG
This sequence comes from Acanthosepion lycidas, assembly GCA_963932145.1. NCBI lineage: Eukaryota > Metazoa > Mollusca > Cephalopoda > Sepiida > Sepiidae > Acanthosepion > Acanthosepion lycidas. The sequence goes on along the minus strand of OZ010593.1, from coordinate 44,337,531 downwards.
AATACGGGAGATTTGCAGACAAATAAATGACCTCTAATCATACCAAAAATTGTGCATTTAGTAGCAATGTAATAGCACTTTACTATGAGTTCCTTTCTGATTCAAATAAATACTGATTCCAATTAGATTAAGTGAAAGCAGTATTTGACAAAAAGCAACTGGAATTCATTAAAAGTAAAAGTATAACATTCCATTCAATTATACTTCATTTTTGTTTCATGACCAAGAAAAAATTATACAGCTTGGCCAGAAATTTTTGACTTATCCACCATATTCACCAGATATTGCAACTTCAGATTACCATTTATTCCAGTTTTTACAGAATTCGCTTATAGCAAAAGTCACATAAAGCAGTTCTTTAGTGAAAAAACATAAAAAATTTTCTGTAAAGATGGAATCATGCAATTGACTGAAAAATAGTAGAAGATAATGTAACTACTATCATCTACCATTTTTCAGTCAATTGCATGATTATCTTCCATTTTTTTACTTCATAAACCAGTTGAACTTTTTGGCTAATCCAGTAGAAGAAGCATTCAAAGAATCTAGCATGAAAAACCCTGTTGAAGCAATCAGTTGCCTCTCCTGTTGATTTTTTATTGGTTGCATGAAAACAGAGAAATATCTCCAAGAATCTCTTTATATATAAAAAGTTATTTTGGGCATACTAGACATCATTGGAAGTGTTCAGGTGGCAGAACAGCTTATGTTCTGAAGAAAGTGTGTCTGAGCTTTGGCTAGGAACTGGGATATAACCAGCATTTCTTAGCCAAGGCATCTTAGAGTTCGAAAGGATCTCAAAATAATAATAAAAGCACCACTATGCATTAGGCATTTAGGTTCAACTCGCAATTAATTTTGAAAATGACAAGTTTGTAAGACACATTTTTATGCCTTATTCAAACATGAATCTTTGTTGTGGTAATGAAATATTTTTAGATGATATTACAACTTCTGAGTTTGCAATAAGAAAAATGTTATGATGAAAAATATTTTTTGATAAAAACTATTGAATCAACAGATTGTCAAAGAAAATCTTTTCAATTTCTTCTGGTTCTTAGATCTTTTAAAAGCAAACAATAAAAGTTGTCAATAATTTACCTGAAGAGAATGGTCATTTGAAGATATAAAAAGTATTGGGTATCACATAAGTCAAAATCACAAACTTTGATACCTGAAAGCAAAACGTTTCCTATTAAAATCTCAGTCAAGAATCAGCTGATTAAAAAATATTGGAAACATTCAACTCACGAAGATTTTGATTTAATAAAGATTTGAGAGGTTTAAAAAAAGTCAGATAAGAGTGGTGAGAAGAGGAATTTCAAATCTGTTACCTCTCTCTTTATAAATACTTTTAGAGGTGCTAACAAACAAAGAAAGACACTTACTCAAGGTAAAGTTTGTAAAGAAACATACCTTTGCTACAATATTTGCAATATACAAATTGTACCAAATCCAATATCAGCCTTTCACAAAATTCCCTTTGTGTGCCTAATTATCACTTAGTCATAACAGTTCTTTCAAAATACAGATCTGTTTTCTCTTAACAACAAAGGTCATTTTAACAATTTTCTTTTAGAACAGCATTTCATATAAATCAATTTTTTTAGCAACAAAAGAAATTTACTTACTTTGAAAAGTTCACAATTCAAAATGTCAAAGGTTCAAAGGTTGAAAGTTAAAAGTGATGAGAAATGTTTGACCTACCTTGGTGAAGCTGGTTCTCTGGAATAATAAAAAACTGCTGTTGTGAAAGGATTAAAACCTGGGTGAGAAAAGGTGTAAACTGTAATGATAAAAGACTGCTTCTGCTACTACTGTTACTGTTGAAGAAGAAAAAGGAAGTTGAATAGTGAGTAAGAGCAATTAATCAAATATTTTAGTATAAATCTTATGGAACTCTCCTGTCATTTCATTCATTCCTTTAGGATGTTAATAGTTTGCATATGTAATTATCTTTATGTGTTTTAAGGGTTGAAAGGTTGGTTGATTTTCAAATATATCCAAATCAACCGACCTTTGATTAATTGCTCTTACTAACTAATCAACTGATGGAAAATTTCAAGATGAGCATGACCCCATCATGCACAGTTCAGTTGCATTCCATTCACACAAACTGCATTTCATTTGCTTTATTGTGTTCATTACCATTTTTCTCAAGATAAGCAAAATTTATACAAAGAGTTGTACTTTTTATATTTTTTATACTTATATGCAATTTTTGAATATAACTTGAAGACAGATATACTGTCAAAATATTGTTAAACATTTTTACACACTATGTCCTTTATAATTGGTTTTAGTGATGTCATTCTTAAAGTTATTTCTGTGTAGTGTCCCACATATATGTTTGCTATCAGTCACTGGGAATAATGGTAAACTCATAACTAAACTTGTTCCCTTATCAATGTATGTTCAAAACCAATTGGAAGGATACTGTTTCTATGCAGAATTTCATATTCCATTCTATGCAGGTAAGACCAGCCACTTAATAAAAGTAAGGCTGGTAAAGCAAATATTATTATGGATTACAATGAATTCAAGTATGGCTGATTATATGTGAAGGGAAAAGGAAGAGTCACCAAACCCTTTAAAATTAATTCAGAATAATAGAGAGTAACATTGAATGGTAATTGAAAGAATCAGTGCATATGCTAGGATCTAATAGCCTATTGAAGCTTATTAGTGCTGGGTTTAATCCTTTCTTTTGAAATATGTTATATTCTGTGCTAATAGGAATATATACTTGAACAACATGGTGGATAAAATAAGTAAAGGTTTATTGTAAATACCAGTACAATAAGAATAAAGGTAACAATTATGCACAAGGTCATCGCAAATCAATCCAGTAGTGAGTGCTACTATTGGAAGGTCGGTAGTTCTTGCGTAAGTCTGAGTCGTACTCAACAGACCACAGATAGTAATATTTACTAACCTCCCCATGGGATAGGATGTGACACAATCGGAATTTAATGGAAGGAGGATCAATCCAAGCTCGTAGGCTTGGCCAAAAATTCCCTGTAAACCCCGCATAAACAGGTTCGTCTCTGTTTACCGCCCTGGATGAGACTCTGCCCTTTGGCATAGCCTCGTCCGGGTTCAACAACAGTTAAGAGCTGAGTAACAGATCCTAGCTAAACTATGTAGTCTGTTGACTTACAGATACTTATAGGTAGTTACTACCTATAGTGTAGTCACTTATGGAGCTGACAGGTTATTCCATTACATCAAAATATTAAATCCCAAGAAGTCAAGTTCTGTAACATCAAAAATATATTTTGAAATTTAAATTTTGAGATCGTACTCACTTAGCTTCCAAAATACTTGGTCTGGATGTTTACAATGAGAATCCTCATATTAGAATATCATCAATGTACACAAATGTACATTGAAAGTCCTGGAAAATGTCATCATGATGCAGTGTTCTGCAACCCAAATGGCATGTAGTTATATTCAAATAAACCCTGTTCTGTCAAAATAGCAGTTTTATATACATCATCAGGATGAACTGGTATCTGATAATATGCCAACAACAGATTGATTTTTGAAAATAATTTTGTCACTAGTGAGTTGATATTGGGTATTGGGTAGTGGTCTGGCTTCATAATGCTATTTAGCTGTCTGTAGTTGGCCACTGGCCTGTACATGTCATCTGATTTTTGTATCATGTGGAGTGCCGAACTCCACTCTGGCTTGGAAGGGGAAATTATGATAGTTTGTCAAAGCTTTTTAAATTCTTCCTTGCCTATATCAAACTTCTGCTTTGACAGTTGTCACACTTCTATAAATACAGGAGGATTTCTCCCTGTTTCAATTCTGTGAAAGACTTTTGATTTTTTTTTGCATTAGGGCCCCATTGAGGGGGATATCAGATTAGTGTCACGTTCCATAATTTTTTGTAGGTTTCCAGTCCTCATGGATTAAAACATGTAAAAGACAAGTTGACAATTTGGCATTGCTTTGTCTATTAGTAATTGTGTCGAACAATTTGCTGTTTTTACAATCCACTGTTAGTCCATGGTAGCTTAGAAAGTCCCAAAAGTGGTTTTGCAGTGTTAGCTATAATAAATGTCCATGTGAAGTTTCTCATAAGGTTTTTTATTGCCCAGGTTTGTACAGTCTGTCCAGAGCACTTGATTTTTACATTGTTAGCAGAAACCATTGAGATATTCGTAGGATATAGGACTGTGTTTGTCAGGTACTTCTTTGGAATAATTAATACAGCAGCACCTGTATCTACAATGTATGTAATTTTCTGATCCCCTAGGTGTGTGATTACTTCCAAAAGTGCCAGGAAGGTGGAGGTCATCACCTTCCACCACACTAGTTTTCTACTTTTTTGTCATGTGCTGGTGAGGGCAGTTTAATATTCCCTTTATTTGGTCACATACTCCATGGTTTACAAGATCTTACATGATGTGTATATTTTGGGTCTCTCAGCCATCTTCCCAAGTCTTTCCATTTCTATATTCGTTTGAGCTGCAAGGACTAGTCTTATGTTAATTGGCATTGTTTGTATGAACTTGTGTCATATGATGTCACTGTTCATTCCAATTTTTGTTGCTAATGCCATCAGTTCATTTAAATAAGTGGCTGGTCTGCCTGTGAGAGTGGAAGAAGCCATTAATTTGTCAAGCATCTCTGACTTGATCTTTATGCAATATTACAACTGCTTCTTTAAGTTTGCTATAATCTCCAGACTATAAAATGGTAGGTTTTAGCTTGCATACTATCTCTGGTAGTAAGGCATCCAACATGTGATAATATTGCTGTATGGGTGTCCTTATCCTCATAATGTTGAACAGTGCCTCCATAATTGAGAATCATGCACTCACATTTGATTCAATGAACATGGGTAGTTTAATGGATACTATTTGTATTGATTCACTGGCTTCTGTGGACACTTGATTTATCTTTGGTTCATTGTCTGACATGTTCACTTCTGATGAATGCAGTAAAAATAGTGTAGGTATGTGTTTCCTCATATGTTAAGAGTCACCAGATTATAGTAATGTGGGGCTGAAGAAAGCCAGAAGGTATAATGGTTAAAATATTATAACAACCAAGATGTAGACACTAGTCCAAGTGTTCAATGAGTGTCATGAGAAAATAAATTTAATTTTTGTTTGATTTTTAAAATGAGAAATTATCATTATTATACAGTGATTGGAAGACCATATCAGTTATCTATGACAAAATTCCTAAAAATTGTGTCAGGGATGGACTGGGGTTAGATCAAGTAGTGGGATTATGTCATATAGATTTCTTATGAAATAAAAACTGGACTATGGTTGCACTTTCTACAGCTCTGCATGTAAATCATATTTTAATAGTCTACAGTTTATCCAAAACTAGAGACTTAGAATCTCTTAGGGGTTTTACTGTATATCTCCAGTGCAGAATCTGCACACTGAAACCAATGAACTCACAATATATCACTAGTGGGAAAAGATATCACTCCAAACTATCCTCATGTCCACAAAATCCTATCTACATCTGTCTTTCAAGTACGATATACCTCCCTATTTGATAAAAAGCAGCACCTCTTGATTAAATAGATTATAAATAAAACAGAAAGACATAAAGCACCATTTTCATAACCAAACACTAGTTGTTAAAGCAACCATATTATATAAGATTTACCTGGATACAGTAAAACAAAAACAAATACCATTTCAAGAACTTTTCCAAATAATCTGTGCTGTAGATATTCTTGGTGATGTTTATCCTCATAATGTTCATAGGATGTAAAACAAATTGACACAAGGGTTAAAATAAATAATATTAGGTTGGTGCAAAAATAATATCGTTTTTTGATGTTAAAAAATACGTCAAAAAACGATATTATTTTTGCACCAACCTAATATATTTATTTATTTTCTTTAGAGTGATGAGTATTGGTATTTGGCATAGCAAAAAGTTTATTAATAAGGCAGATATTGGAGTAGCAGTCTGGAGAAATGTCTGTTTCAGTAGTTTGAAGTAAGACCCTGGTAAGGGTAGTAATAATCTGAGAAATTGGGTCAATGCCAATCTACTGTATTCTTTTCAGCTTAGAAATAGGGCAGAAATGTCAGTAGCTGATGACCTCTTTCACACATGGTTTCTACACAGTAGCATTCTTTTCTTCCATCCTCTCCTGGAATCATTCTGGTCACCTTTCTGTTGGCATAGAGGCATCAAGTTTTTCTAATTTTGAATAGACTCAAGAATTTGGTGCAAATATGGTTTCAGCTAACTCAAAAGTCTCTGTGTCAATTTTTTTGATTTTCTAAATTATTTTATTTCCCAGCGTTCCTTTTTTTCATTTTTTTTTTTATAACAGAAGTTATGAGTGAGGCCTCCCTGATTTTTGGCAATTTTTCAATCACAAATTAGTAAGATCCACCCCTGCAAACTTCCAGTATTTTGGGCCCATTTTTTTCTTCTTCTCCCTCATTTTATTTGAAGTTTGCCTTCTCATAGGTTGAGAGAAGTATAGAAAGAGAAGACTAGAGAAATAGAGAAAGAAAGAGAGAATGGTTTTCAAAGGAAAGCTCTACTGCCTTATTTTAATTTGAATTCTTTTTATTTTTTTTTATATATTTCATTTTATATTTTATTTTTTTTAAGGATTCACTACAAATCAGAAACAACAATCCTGATTCTGTACACATGTACACCAATGAAGGAAAACATGAAAACAGAGCATTAAATAAGAATTGGACAATGAGATGCCTATAAAAAGCCTGGTAACCATGCAATTGGGGTCACAACTGGAGGTGGATGTATAGAGTCCTAAATGACAATTTAGTCTTTTAAAAAGAAATCTTTTTTTTAACCTTGGATTAACTTAAGTTTATTATTCAAGACATGGAAGTAAATATAAGGTTCATTTATTTAATTTTCTGAACTTGCTGTATTGTAATGTTTTATTGTGAAAAAACTGTTTTGATTATCATCAAGAATTTTATCACAAAGTTCATTTTTTTCTCTGTAATATTGTTCTTCATAATAATGAATATAGTGATTATAAAATTTATTCTTATGAATAATGTATGTTTTTTCTAACAGGAATTTTAAAAATGTAAGGTGAATTTTAATTTTACTGTCATAAATACAAAACCAAAATGTAACTTTTTGTACTGCTAAATTAACAAAAAATGTTATTTATTAAAAATTTTATTACAGAAAGTTGTAATAATTAAATTCAGTAAATGTAATTATGACAACTGTTCTTTAAAATATAATGCAAAAATGTAAATGAAGAAAACAATAGATTTCTGTATTAAAAGGATTTAATTGGGAAAATTGAAGGAAGAAAATCAAATCTCTTATCCGAAGTACTTTGAACAGCACAAATGAAAAATTCAAGATTCTTATGCAGAGTGAAATTTGCAGTGAAACAAACATTTATTACAATGACAAAAATATTTTTCACAATGTTGCAATAGCCCATACACAAAATTTCCTTTGTGCACCTCAAATTATCAAGGAAGGTTAACAGTTCTTTCAAATACAAATCAGTTTTCTATTAGAGAACTACAGTTTGTGTAAAGCAAATATTTTTCTCAACAGCAAAAGGATTTTAACAAGAGATGAAAGTCATTCATATTATGATAATTTAAAAGATTTTTCTTCTACCTTCTTTGTCAGTAACAATTTTTTTATCATCCCAGGTCACTGCATGGTCTATTTCTTTTCTCAACTGCAGCAGAATTTACATGCCAAGATGGTTAAGCCTTTCTGTCTGATTCTAATCACATCTCAGCAGCAACACAGCTGCAGCCTTTACATGCCTGCTATAGTCTATCTGGTCTATCCTGTTCTGTCTTTGCAGTCAAAATTTTCTCTCATATAGCAAACATATGACTCAAAACTGACTTGTAAACCAATTTCTTAGGGGATTATATTTTTATCTACATTGGTTAAAAAATCAAGTCACTATCTAATTAAACTGAGTCCATTTTCAATTCAAATTTGGCTGGCATTGAAAACATCAAAACTGAGTATATCTTGAAAAATTTTTCCAAAGAAAGTTTAAACCGTCCAGACTCATTTTAGTGAGTTTGTGTAATTTTCATCCAAAGAAGGTGGGGCTGAAAGTGAGCTCCTTCAGAGAACCAAATAAATGATTAACAAAATACTGTTCCCAATTAGACCATGGAAAGCAACAATCAACAAAAAAGCATCCAAAATTAGTTCAAAGAGAGGTCATAATCTTCTATCAGGATAACACTGGACTATTATTTTTTTATGACCAGAATAGATTTTCTGTCTGAATTTCTGGAATGAAGAATTATTATTTTTTAGAGCTGGACTAATGTCCACATTTTTGTTGTTATTATCAGAATATTTTAGCCATTGTTCACTCTGTCCTTCTTTGGGTGTTGCCAATGTGAATAGCCTTCACACTCAAACTCAGTGAAGACAGGGTGTGCAATAACTGAGCAGTACTCAAGAAAAGAGAAACTAGTTTGAAAATTTTTAAGGTGAAGGGAGAACAAAAGACACTCTTTGTGTTACTGGCCCTAAGAACTTGCTGATATTTTATTTTTTTTTAATGGACTGTGATTCGATGGTTAAAAGGTCCTAGTTCTCCCTTCCCCTTTGAAGGGGAAGGGAGAACTAGGACTAGACCTTAGCAGCAGTTGGAAATGAGACCGCTTAGAGACAGGAGGTTGTTTTTCTCTCCCTGCTGAAAAGGCAGGCAGCATTTGCCCATAAGAGAATGATGCATGGGTAACAAAGTTGCTGAGGGTAAGTTTCCCCTTCAGAGAAAGTTTTGAGAAGTCCTCTCGAAGAAGCCCCAGAAAAGAAAGTTTGAAAAGAAGTCCATAAGTGGAGTTTGGAGCTAAAGGCGTTTGAGAAGAAGAAGAAGGAGCAAACACGTGCTTTTTCAAAAAGTGTTTTAGTGTGTGTTTAAGTAAATTTTCACCTTCTAGCGGCTGTAAAAGAAAGTTGTAATTTCCCGATAGACAGGAGGAAAATAAGTAAAGAAAGTGGGGAGTTTGGTCATCAAGAAGAGAACCTTGTCTACACAAGAGAGAAAAGAAAAAAGATAAAAACTTTTGAACCTTGAAAGGACTGAAAGTTTACTGTAGAGCTCTCCCCGCTTTTTTTTATTGTTATCATTGACATAGCAGGTGGGAGCTATTCTTTTTTTTGGTTTTTGGTGCATTGTAATTTTTAAGTTTGTTTTCTGCTATGCTTTTTTACATTGTGTTACTCAGAGAATAGTTTATCTTATTCTCAGCAAAAAAGGACAAATTTTTGCAAGGACCCTTATTTAGCTGATTAGAAATAAATAAATATTTTTTCTTTGTAATTGAATCTGATTTTCATTCTTTTTCTTTGCTTTCCGTTATTAATTCAGGCATTAGTGAAAATACTGCTGCAGCAGGTTTTATTTTCTGAAAGAAAATAAAATTTCCGAAACTAGACAATGAGAAAAGAGAACAATCTACTTCAATAAAGGGTTCAGTTAAAAATTCCCTGAAGGTTACACAGATCAGCAGACATGTGAAGAGGGTCTGAGTGTATAACAACTGAAATGTTATGACAATAATAACATTAGTCCAACTGTATATAACGTAAACACAGAAAAAATTTTGTACATCTTGACTGAAAAATTTTCCCTCATCCACTGTATCCAGCATATATAGCACCTTTAGCAAAAAGCCATTAACAACTTTCTACTAAATCTGTATGACTGGGTAGAGAAAGATGGCAGGGTCCAGGGTTTTTCCAATTCACTAAAACTATGGGGAATAGACATTGTTGTAAAAGACAACATGGATAGCATTCTGGAGAATTAGTTGGCTAAGTTGGAACATTTAAACCTAGTGGTCAGTATTCCTTCATCAAACCAAGCTGTTCTATTTATCACCACCACTTGACAATAATTTGCATTGAGACCAACTGTAACTGTGGAAGAACAAGGAAATTTCAGCACTTGCTATAGAAACAGTATCCATTTCAGGATCTTTAGCAAGTTTCCCCATCATCCAAACAATATTTATCAATGCTGTAAAGGCTTCTTTGGTATCTTCTTTCAAAACATCATTGTTTTTATCTAGTATCAGTATCTGATCATGGAAATTTAACCTGAGAGAATCAATTTGTCTTTCTCCTCAATATTACAAACTTACCTTTGAAAAGACGGAGACAACAGAAAACACAGGAATAGATTCCTTTTCTTACTAAAAAGAAGTAGATTCATTATTACTGCTTAAGCTATTATTTCATTGTTATGGATGTTTTCACTGTTGCTTTGTTCACCTTTGTTTCATAAACTATGCAAAGGAATTTGATAAGGTATGATACAAAAATCTATTTAAACTTCAAGAAAAACTTGATTTGTTTGGTGAATATATTAGAATAATCCAGAATATAAACTAGGAGTAAACCATTTGCATACAAATAGAAAATGAATTCTGTAAATAGACAAAATAGAAATTAGCATAAAACATGGATATGTCTTCTTACTGGATTTATTTGCCTATACATGTAATATTTAGTTATAAGAAGTTATCTCCTCTTATTAGAACTCTTCACTGGTGTCACTCCAGAAATAGAAACAATATTTCAGCCTCTTTTTCATCACAGATGGTGGTCAGTTCATGTGTCTAAACATAGCTAATAAAAGCATGAAGCAAAAATCACATGTATTCTCTTAATTCCTGATTTGAGCTTTGTCTCAATATATTACATGGTACAAAAAGATGAAAAGAAAACTGGAGATTTGTTTACAAGAACAGGATGTTTACTGGGATGAGTACACATAAAACTCACACACAATGCAGTACCTGTTATTGAGGCATGCAGAAAAATTCCTTCACCATGTTTGACAAAGTCAAAAAGGAACTTAACAGAATGGAGCAAGCAGGAGTTATAAAAAAGTAACTCAGCCGACAGAATAAGTGAGCATGATGCACAAACATAAATTGTGACTTGTGCATTATTTACAGAGATGCACAACCAAAACAGCCCCTTATTAGCCATCAAATACCAACATGACAATGGCAAAAAGTAGCAGTAGACCTGTGTAGACATGGTAATAAAGATTACCTAATAATAGTGGATAGCCACTCAAACTATCCAGATATCTACCAGATACCAGCACAGTGAAAGTGAAGCTGTGATCAAATGATGCAACATAGTTACAGCTGATTTGGAGTTGCTGAGGAAGTATTCTCAGATAATGACCCATGTTTTTTGTCAGCAGAATACATGTGATGCATGTGCTTGGGACTTCAAATGGGTGACATCATTACCACTATACCCACAGACAAATGGAAATGGAATGGTTGAAAAAACCATAAAAATGATCAAAAATATGCTTTGAAAATGTAAAGATCCATTGTTAGGGTTATTAAACCATCCCACTACACCAAGTGAACAAGGATCATCGTTTTCAGAAATGCTAATAGGGAGAAAATTAAGACACAATCTCTTAGTGCTAGTCAAACAAAGCAAGACGAGTGTAGGCCACAAAGAAAGAAATCAACAGAGGGGGAAGTAAAACACTATTATGACAGATGGGGAACAGGAGAATTGGAACTATTAAAATATCAGTCTGAATATGAGACCTGATAAAAAAAAAGCTTAGGCAAGACTGGCACTGTAAGAGCTGAAGTAGCATCACACTCATTCACAGTGTTGACAAATACTGGTACACTACTACAACAGAAACATAGGGACTTGCAAAAAATATGTAACAGAATGTACCTGAAGAAACATCATGGACCCCTCCACCACAACAGAGAGAGAGGAAGAGCAGAGCCTGCTATCAAATAGTGAAGGTGAACAAGAACCATCTCTTCTGACTGGAAATCAGAATTCAGAGATGCAACAAAACCCAACTGTGATGATTTGATTGGAAAGTACAACCACCACAGAAAATGAACTTGTAAACAGAAAATTGAACTCTGTTACCTAGATTAGATTAAAAAAATAAAAATAAAAACTTAAGTGTGTAGTTGTAATAGTTAAAAGAAGTTATCTCCCCTTATTAGAACACTTCACTGACATCACTCCAAAAAAAGAAACAAGGTTTCAACCTATTTTCATCACTGATGATCAGTTCAGACATGTAAACACAACTAATAAAAGCATGAAGTAAACACCATGCGTATTCTCTTAATTCCTGATTTTAGACTTGTCTCAATATATTACAATACAGACAGACAATCTTAAGAGAATTAGAAATCCTACCAGGATTTATTATTGGTGGACACCATCTTAACAATAAGTAGATGACACTGTGTTGATGGCAGACAGCTATATTACAGATGACCAAGTGCTAGGGCATCAGACAAGACTGAGTCTGCTACACATAAAACTTTTTACTATTAATAAAATATTGAAAACAAGCTAAATCATCAGTTTATTGGGACAAACTTACATCAAACTGTATATCAGTTGTTAAGAGCAAAGCTCACATCATCTCACTCTAACTTCTGACCTAGCATACATAACCCACATTATGGTATGCCATTCATGACTGTGTTACCTTTAAGAAACATTTGTATATTACAGTATCTAGAATGAAAAATGATCCTAGAAACGTGAACACAGTTTTAACAAATTTCAGCCTTTTGCAATGAGTGGATGGCAACAAAAGTAGCAAAGTTCAGAAACTGCTAGAACCAAATTATTATACCGTCAAAAATAAAATTATTGTTATCATTATTATAATTTAATTTAGTTTCGTTTGTGTTGTGTCGGAAAGCTATCACCCCTCTTGAAGATGAACTTATCTGCGTCTGTAAACAAAGACTTTAAATAGTGGCATGTCAGTTGACATGAGGGAGACCGACTCTCGGCGACTGTCGAACTCTTTGCATTAGCAGAGGGGAACCCGGACGAGGCTTTGCCGAAGGGCAAGGTTTCGTCCGGGGAGGTTGACAGGGCCTGAACCCGTCTAGGCGGGTTCAGAAAGGCCATATTTTTGGCCGAGCCTACGGGCTCGGGGATACCCACATTAAAACGGCCTTGTGCCACATTCGATCCTCGTGGGTGGATTGATAAATAGTAAATACCGAGACCGAGAGACAGAAGTTCTTAGCTGAGCTAGTTATTGACTACTCAGGCGATTTCTGTACCTTTTTACCAGCCTATTAAAACCCTTTTTATTGTTACGTGTTATTTGGCGTTTGTCTCTACTAACCCCAAATCAACATCATAACAGTGGCGACGAGGATGAGATTCATCACGCTGAGTGGAGAATTTTTCAACTCTAGGTGGACTATATAAATTTTTTTTCTTCTTGCTCTGAAAAAAAAAAACAAAATACGTCGAACTTTGTTCTTCACGAAGAAATGGGATTTCAACGTGCCAAAAAGAAGTAAGACTTGTGCTTATTGTGGATATACGTGTTTTTCCCTTTTTGACTGTTTTCGAAAAGTGTTTATTGTGTAAATCTATTACGCATAATGGAAGATTTGATTGCATTAACGAAAACTCTAGTGCAAAGTCAAATTCAGCAACAAGAGCAACAAAAATTGTTTCGGGAACAACTTGGATTTAAGTTCAGCAGCGAAATGACACAAAGGCTTTTTATATGAAGCGATTTTACTTGAGAATCCAGTAAATTCGTCATTTACGGCCGAAGGTATTGCTAATTGATTACTGAGTTCAAATTTAACCCAGAGGAGGGCGTATTTCAGAAGATATGAAACAATATTTGAAAAAAAATGTGAAGGTTGGACTGATGAACAAAAAGTGAGTTTACTTTTACAAAAGTTGGGTACAGATGAAAATAAGTATACGAATGTTGTCCTTCCAAGAAAAACTGGTGACATTTCTTTCGAAGAAACTGTTAATATTTTATCTAGTATTTTTGGCGAGCGAGTTAGTTTGTTTCATACTCCTTTCTCGTGTTTGAATATGGTAAAGCGTGACGATGAGGATGTTGTTACGTATGCTGGAAATGTTAACAGAATGTGTGAACGTTTTATGTTACATGATCTTTCCCGAATATTGGCAAAACTCGAACAAAATTCCGAGATCACTTTGCAGAAGGTTACGGAAGAGTGTCAAAGAATTGAAAACTTAAAACATGACAATACGCAAATTGAAGAAAAAGACATATCCTGTGTCCATGCTATTCGACCAAAAACGGGAATAGTTAATAAAAACGTTAAAAAACCAACGTGCTTTGGATGCGGTGGTGGTCATTTTAAAAGTGAATGTTTTTTTTTCGCGACAAAAATTGCTATTCGTGTGGCAATAAAGGCCATATAAGTACTCATTGTAAAAGAAAAAAATTTAAGTCGAAAAAAAAATGTGAATATTGTGTTGTCACGTCAGGAGATTGAGGAGGGGCAGAAAAGAAAATTCGTACAGGTAAAAATTAATGGAAAAAATGTTAAACTACAGCTAGTTACTGGAAGTGATATTTCCATTATTAATGCAGCAACATGGATTAAAATAGGCAGACCTTTGCTTAAAAAGACTGAAAAAGTGGCTCGCGGGATTTCTGGAAGAAAATTGCATTTTCAAGGTGAATTTTCTTGTAATATTTCATTTGTTGGTAAGACACTAAAGTCTAAAGTGTATGTGCTACAAAATGCTTCAAATTTATTTGGAACAGATTGGATTATACTTTTTAATTTATGGGAACTCCCTATAAATTCTTTTTGCAATAGAATTAATGTTTCTTCTCCATGTAAAAATCGGATTACAGAAAATTTGGTGAAAGATCTGAAAATAAAATTTCCACAAGTATTTTCAGAAGTTCTTGGATGTTGCAAAAAGACGAAGGCAAAATTTGAAGGAAAATGTAAAACCTATTTTCAAGCGAAAAAGAAATGTGCCATTTGGTGTTTTGGAACAGATTAACAAAGAATTGAAACGGCTTGAAAATTTAGGAGTTATTTCACGCATTGAATTTTCAGAGTGGGCCTGCCCTGTTATATATGTTAAAAAGAATAATAAAATTCGGATGTGTGCCGATTTCTCTACGGGTCTAAATGATTGCTTAAAAGACCACGCATATCCTTTGCCTTCACCAGAAGCCATTTTTGCAATTTTAAATGGAGGAAAAATATTCTCTAAATTGGATTTATCGGATGCCTATCTCCACGTGAAAGTGGACGAAGAATGTTCTAAATTGTTGACTATCAATACACACAAGGGTTTATACAAATTAAACCGTCTGTCTTTTGGTTTAAAAGTATCCCCTAGTATTTTTCAGCAAATTATGGACACTGTGCTGGCAGGGTTGGACTTTGCCATTGCATATTTTGATGATATTTTGATAAAAAGTAAAGATCGAAATGAACATTTGGAACATATTAATCAGGTTTTTGAAAAAATTGAAGAATATAGATTCAAACTTGGAGCTGAAAAGTGAATTTTTTATGAGTGAAATTAAGTTTTTGGAGCAGATAATAGACTCTGATGGAAGAAGACCAGATCCGGCGAGGGCAGAAGCAATCAAAAGCATGCCAACTCCCAAAAATGTAGTAACGCTACAAGCGTTCTTAGGACTTGCTAACTATTATGGGATATATATTCCTAATATGTGCAGCCTTACGGCTCCATTAAATAAATTGCTTAAAAAGGGAGCAAAGTGGGAATGGTCAGAAGTGTCAGGCGTTTGACAAAATAAAGAATATTTTGACGTCGGAATTATCACTAACACATTATGACCCTAAACAGGAAATTATAGTGGCATCGGACGCAAGCGAGTACGGAATAGGTGCGGTAATTCTGTATTCAGAGACGGCAATACGAAGCCAGTGGCACATGCATCTAGGACATTACCCGCAGAAAAGAAGTACTCTCGAATTGAGAAAGAAAGCTTAGCTATCATCTATGCTTGTAAAAAAAAAAAAAAAAAAAAAAAAAAAAAAAAAAAAATTCCATAAGTACATACATGGAAGAAGGTTTATATTGCAGACCGACCATCGCCCGCTGCTTTCAATCTATGGTTCGAAGAAGGGTATACCTACTCATACGGCAAACCGTTTGCAACGATGGGGAACCATTTTGTTGAATTACAATTTCAAAATGGAATTTTTATCATCTAAAAAATTAAGCCATGCTGATGGTTTATCTAGACTGATCCCAACGTCTTCGGAACCGCTAGAAGATACGGTGATAGTGGCGTTACAAGCAGAAAATGAATTGGTTGAAGTAATGTATAACACAGTAAAAGAATTACCGGTGACATTAGATGAAATAAAATTAAAAGCAGAAAACGACATTTTTATTAGAAAAATGAAAGAAGTTGTAACTTCAGAAAAGTATAAAACTTCTTCACCAGCATATTCAATATGTGATGAAGTGCTGTTATATGCTGGAAGAGTCGTGATACCGGTTGTACTACAAAAGCGGATTTTGAAGGAATTTCATCAGGGGCATCCTGGTATTGGACGTATGAAAGCGCTGATGAGGAGTTACATTTATTGGCCAAATATGGACAAAGACATTGAACAGGTAGTTAAAACTTGTAGAGGGTGTCAAATGGCAGCGAAAGCACCGCCAGTAAAATACACACCATGGCCAAAAACAGATGTTCCATGGACCAGACTCCACATAGATTATGCTGGACCCATGAATGGTAATTTCTACTTGATAGTTGTGGATAGCTATTCCAAGTGGCCTGAAATTTTTAAGTGCAAAAGACCAACTGCTTCTGTAACAAAAGATTTTCTTACAGAACTGTTTGCACGTTTTGGAATACCAGAAAAAATTGTAACCGAAAATGGAACTTAATTCACAGGAAGTGAATTTAAGACGTTTTGTAAGACTCTGGGAATTGACCACATCACGACTTCACCGTACCATCCTAGGTCAAATGGACAGGCTGAACGGTTTGTTGATACGTTCAAGAGAGCCCTTAAAAAAACAAATGGTACTAATACAGATGATGGTAATATACAGCAGTTTTTAAGTATATACAGAATAACACCAAATCCAAACGCAATATTAGGGATGCCTCCAGCTGAACTGATGTTTGCTAGAAAAATTAGATCTGTATTCAATAGGCTGCTGCCGGAAAGAAAAAAGAGTTACCAGAACAAAACGCATCAGGAAAATATGAAATATCTCAGTCCGGGAGATAGTTTTTTTTTAAAATTACAAAAATGGGAAGGAATTTTGGCAAGATGGAGTGGTAACTCAAAGAATTGGTAAGATGTTATACATGATAAGAAGTAAAAAATGGACGCACAAAAGACATTTGAACCAATTAAGGAAAAGAATCATTGAAGAAATAAGTAAAGAAAATGAAGAACCAATGGAGGTATTATATGATTTATTCGATATACCAACTCCACCATTGCCTGAAACAGTTGTCCAAAGAAGGACAGACAAAAGAAAAAACTAAGGTGGAACGTTTAAGTCCAGATCCCAAAAGAAAAAGATATTATTAATTCCTCCGGAATTAATCTCAAGGGGGAGGTGTTGTGTTGGAAACCTATCACCCCTCTTGAAGATGAACTTATCTGCGTCTGTGAACAAAGACTTTAAATAGTGGCATGTCAGTTGACATGAGGGAGACCGAGAGACAGAGAAGTTCTTAGCTGAGCTAGTTATTGACTACTCAGGCGATTTCTGTACCTTTTTTACCAGCCTATTAAAACCCCTTTTATTGTTACGTGTTATTTGGCGTTTGTCTCTACTAACCCCAAATCAACATCATAACAGTTTGAAGGTTAAGTTACAATATATGATTCATACTTTATTCCAGTATACTGTTACAATATTACATTTGTATGCACAAAATGATACATTTTCTACTACAAAACCACTTTAAAATATATTTTAATAAATATATGATGAAACATACTAAAGATTTTTTCCCACAAAATATCCTTGTAAAATAGGGGAGGCATTTACCATGAGGGTGCATGTTATGTTAAGACAAAATATGGTAACCATTAATTGGATGAAATAAGAATATATGGCTGTCAGCAAAAGTAACAGCTGAAGATTTGAGCTACAAATTGAAGATGACAAAATCAAATAAGTACAGAAATTTAAATATCTAGGAAGTATTTTAACAGATGATGGAAAATATGTAACACTGAAATCTGCAGATGCATTGCAATAACAAAAAAGGCCTTCCAAAGGCTAAACAAAATATTAAGAAACATGAAAATTTAATTAAAAACAAAGAAAAGTGTACTGAACTTCTGTGTAATATCTATCCTCCTATATAGCAGTGAATGATGAATAATTTTCTTAAATGAAGAAGGTAACAGAAATGTGGCTCTTCAGAAGGATGTTGAGAATACCATGGATTTAACATGTGAGCAACAAGGAAGTTTTAAGGAAAATGGAAACAATAAGTATACTTATACTTAAAATCAGATAGAGAGACACTTGTGACACTATCTAGCGTTTGGCTAATTAATTAAGCGTGAAAATTAAAAGCGAGAAATACTTAAGGCGAGAAGAAGCTATCACGAAAGACATACTGAGCGATGTTATTTTTTTTTAACAAAAGAAAAGTGGTAAAGATTTTATAAGGAAGGGAAAAGAGAAAAAGGAAAATAATAAACCATTAACTATCTTTTGGAGATATCATTTGGTTTTGGAAGGGAACCACCTGTTTTATGTCCAGACCTTGCCATGATAAAGGTTGTTACCTGGACAGACTGTTGGCAACAGGGTGCGAAGACGTTGAGGAAAACAAGAGATTCAATTGACGACCCCGATAATCACTTGGCGAAAATCTCTTTGATGACACTCGGTTAAGATAGAGATTAAGGACCACACTACGAGTCGTGGGGGTCTGGTCGGGGAAAAGAAAGAAAAGAAAAAGGAAGATAATTTTTTTTCTTTGAGCGATAATTGTAAACTGAGGCCAGTCTAGCCACACTCACACTGCCCAGCGTTGATTGGCTGAATGGTGGCGTGAGTGATGGGCGAAGGTAAACATATGAGAAAGAAGGGAAACCTGTTGACACCTCTGAGGGGATTGGTGTGAGATACCAATATGAGAAAGAAGGGAAACCAGTTGATGCCCTCTGAGGAGATTGGTGTGAGATACCAATATGAGAAAGGAAGAATTTGGGAGGACGATTCTCTTAAGAACCCCTCTAAAGCAGAAAGTAATTGACTTCCAAAAATGGGAAGTGATAAATTTTCCTGTTCGAAAACAAAGAAAATCCTTATTGCGGATTTGGAATTATCGAGGAACCCAAACCACGACAGGCCCCCACCCGGTTTTGGTCGGCATCCATATAAACAAACGTCCCCAGAGCAGTTACACAGTAGCAGACAGCAGGCAGATGGTAGCAGTTGGGCAGACAGAGTTGAGCTATGATCTCGGAGACCAGCCTCGCAGAAGCTGACTGAAAGATCCCACGCATTCCGACTTAGACTTCTAACCAAAAAAAAATTATTTTTAAAGAACGACTCACACCACCAAAACAAGTTTTACGAATATTGCCTGAAGATACCAAAAAAACCAGTTTCTTGAAAAACAACTTAAGACATTAAGACTCGCCTAACAAATGCAAAATGTCATGTATCCATAGAAGCGGTTTGGGAGAAAGATGCAGTCCTGTATTCAGCAACCAGATATAAAAATACTTGTCATTCTTTTTTAACACATTTGAATCTTTCGAGTTGTTACTTTATTTTCTTTTACATATACTTGTGCAGTGTCACCTTTGCTCGAATTCGGCTTGCACTACGGGCCGACGAGTGATTGATTTCGTCTACCTAAGATCAAATTACAATGTGGGTAGGTTAGACTATAAATCAAAGCAGTTACTTCAGTAACCAGACATTGGAGGCGAGCTGGGAATGACAAAGCTGATACCAAATCTAACCAGATTTCCATCCGAATCAGCCAAGGGTTAGAACGTCACATTTGGTGCTGCGACCAATGCCACGTCACATTGATCAACACAGGATAGCACGGGGACAGAGGCACAGGGTGACGTCACACACTTAAATATTTTGGGATGCATAATAAGAAAATAGGGTTTGGAGAAATTTGACACACACAGGACAGGACAATATGGAGAGAGGAAAACAGAATGCAACCTACCCTAACAAGCTTGTGTAAATTGATAGCAGAACAGTGAGTCGGAAGAATAGTTAACAAAAACATTGCTAAAAGCTATAAAGGATAGGAAGTTGTGGAGGGCCATGATTGCCCACATCTGAAAGGGACACACCAGATAAAAAAAGAAGCTGTAATTTTCTTTGCTGATTTTGTTCTCATTATTACTGTGAGTTATTTTGCCATTGTTTGTTTTATCTTCATTTGAACTGTTGTTGTTACCTTTTTAAATTCAATTTTTTTTGTTTTGTTTTCTTAATTGGTCGAAAAATTAGAAAGCACCAAAATTTTTATCCAAGAGTGAAGATACATTGCTGCTCATGGGGGTAGAATTCAGGAAGAAAATTTATATGGGAATATGTTAATCTTGACCTCTTCAATAAGTTTTACTGTATGTTACAGTGTTTCCTCCAAATAATTGCAGCTGCTCAACAGTAAAATCGCATTTGCATACATCACCAGTGAGATGTGTATTGTCTCATTATTCTTTGGGTTTTTCAATCTGATAATTCAAATTTACACAGTGTGGCATTCTTCTTTTGTTAAACTGAACTGGTCAATTGAATTATTTCTGATACTACTCCTATTACTAGCACTTGATATATCTTCTTGTCTTTAAAACTACCTGGATCTCCTTTCCTTGTATGGGTCCCTCAAACTTTGTAACATAGAATTGCCAATATGTAAGGCATGCCAACCAAATAACCATTAAATAACTGAGATAAAATCAGACTGAACTTCTTGGCAAAAAACTTTGGAAGTAATCTCAAAATTCTTTGCACATGTCTTTGTAGTCAGTTTGGGGGTGGGAAACTAAAGGTATACCAATCAGAGGTATTTTTCACTTTTTTGATGGGCAGTTCTGCTGCCACATTTACAATCTTAGAAAATATTCTTTTTAACCTAATCAGCCCTTATTCTTTAAATAACCAAGGAGACCAGTGCCTTTCTAATTACAGCTACATCACATAAATATTTCTACATAACAATTTCTTTGGGCTTAGATCCTAAAATCAATTGTGCTGCTTCTCTCTCTTGATTGATTTGTTTTATAAAATTGGTCACAAACATGTTCATCTTAGTATTTCAAACATTTTTCAGTTCCTTCTGAATCATGTTTTGATTGATTGATTGCTTTTTATGACTTATCAACACTTTGTAAGATATTTAAAACTGAAACATAATTCTGGATTGTTAGAATAATTCCCAGAATCATGATTATTAGCAGAGTGTCTAGAAATAGGCACTTGTCCAGATACATTTAACTTTCAATTACTCTTAACTGTACTTAGTTGTATTCAAACCAGGGAAAAGTGATGATCCTTATACACAACTTCTAAGAGAAAAAAGATCAAAGAATTGTCAGTCAAACTCTTATAAACACACAAATACATATTATTTCAATGGTGATGTAACTGTTTCTACATGCCACTTGTGATGATGGGAAAGAAAGACATCGAGAGAAATAAATTCTCGGAACAAGGAAAAGTTTCCTTTTACATTTGTCTGTCTGTCATTATCATCTTTCTTAAAATGAGTAAAAAAAACACTAATCCCTGAGACTAAAAACATTAAACTGAGAACAAATAACTTGATATTAATGCAAAAGCCGAGAAATATTTTATAGACTGATTATTTTCACAGTTGTTATATATGTGACACCAAGCCATCGGCCCGTGGTCAACTCCCAGTCATGGCATGAAGCTGTAAGGCTTCCTCCAACGGTGCCTTGGTGTTGACTCTCCATCGATGCCACCAACCTGTGTCCCGGTTATTCGGTGGTCGTCACTACTCGGTGAAATCCCCTGGTCAGAATACCAATATGTGACACTCAGTCGTCCAGGGTTAAATCACCAATATGTGGCACCAGGGTCGAGTTCTGGTCATCAATGTTAACGGCTTCACCAGTTGTACCGGTTCAATGCCAAGTCTATTGTTCACAGCTCACCTGCAACGTCTAATTACTGGAGTAACTGCCTTGATCTCAAGTCTAACCTACCCAAGTTGTGACTTTGATCTTGGGTAGACGAGATCAATCAGGTGTCAGGCCATAGTGTCAGCTGAGTCTAAATTGAAGGTGACATTGCACAAGCACAAAGAAAAAAAAATAAATGAAAGAAAAACCCAAGAGGTTCAAGTGTGTTTATCCTTGTTATATACAGGAGTGTGTTTTTCTCCCAGCCTACAAAATGTGACACTTCTACGTTTCAAGCAAGTTGGTCCTTTAAGTCAACAGGTTTAGTTTTTAAGTCCTGGCTTAACTTCGTTCATCAGTATAACTTGCTATTGGTAGCATCGGCGAAGTCGGAGGTCATGAAATATCTCGGCCAGCTTCTGCAAGGCAACACCCTGGTTCAAAATCAGCTCAACTGTGTCTCCAGCTCGAACTATACTCAACTCCAACTCCTCAACTGCTCAATGACCTATCGATGGTCGTTTATATGGGTACCGACCAAAACCGGGTGTGTGGGCCTGACACGGCCTGGGGTTCTCGATAATCTCTATTTCTAACAAGAAATCTCTTTGTTGTCAGGACAGAAAAATTGATTATTTCCCATTCTTGGAAAATTAACCACTTCCCATTTCGGGAGGAGGGTCTCCGTCGTTTGTGTGGGAAGGTCGGAGGAGAGCTATCCTCCTGGACTCTTTCTCTTTCACATTGATATCTCATACCAATTCCTTCAGTGGGTGTTAACATCTTCTCTGCTTTTCTCATCCATTCACCTCCACCTATCACTATACTACCATACGACCAATGATCTCTCAGCAGTGCGGGTGTCTAAGGTGGCCTCCTTAAAATTATAATCTAGAATTTTTGTTTACAAAATTCTCCTTGCCAATTAAATTTTTTATCACATGTTCTCTTTTTCCTGGGCCACCCAAAAGTCACTTATCCAGCACTCTTACCGTTTCATTAATCACTGTCAAAGTTTGCCATCTGGTTCTCTACGCCAAGTTAGCCTTATCATGGAATCCTTGACTTGTTAAGGAATTAAATTCTTTTATCTCGTCAAATCTCAATTCTCCACTATTTTCTGGAGATTGCCAAAAGTTTACAATTGCCACATTGCCATTTGACGTCCTAGCATCTGTTGGCAAAGTAAATGATAACAATCCTCTCACCTATATCAAGACAATGCCAAAATGTTTATAATTGCCACATTGCTTCTCTTCGCCTGTATCCACGAAAAAAATTAAACGATATCTTGAAAGATAATTAACATTGATTCTCACTGCCTGTCTCCAATCGAAATTTTTACAACAAACACATGTTCCATACTTGCCCTTCTTTCTATCTCCCTCGGCAATAACTCAGCAGGACCTCACACACAGCTCTCTCCGCGGGGTTTTTTGTTTTTGAAACAATTTAAAATCTTTCTTTTAACATCAATCAGTCTATCTTTCATTATAGCTCTTTTTTTCACTTTAAGAATGTCTATTTTCTGTTTTAATTTCTATGGTTAATTAGTTAGCCAATTACCATAGCTAAATAGTGTCACATATAAAAGTCTTTTACAAAATATAACTTTATAGATTTAACAAGTGCAGCTTAGATGTGGCCGAAAGTATGGAGCGCCCACTGAGGATCAAACTCACTATTCAGTCGTTATAAACATACAACATGACCCTTGCCCAAACCTTTTACATTTTGATTCTTGATCTCATCACTGCTCACTGAAAATTGGGGAAGGGACTGCTGCATGCCCACAAGGGAACACAATGAAAGAAAAAACACCACATCAATAAATAAGAATGTGAACCTTGTTTCTTGTATTATATTATTATTTGCCTGCTCATCTAGGTGGGTAGATAGGTGATACTTGGGACAACTTCTGCTATGTCAGCTCTTCCCCATAGCAACTCCTTGTCCATGTATTCATCCTGATGTGGTGGCTAGCAATATGAAATAGAGGCTTTGGAAATGCAACAATGTCTGCCTCCAACCAAAAGCAAGCTAGCTAGCTGGTCCCAAGCATGACTGTTAGTATATAGTCCATTTCCGGTTTTGTTTCCACATGACTCCCGAAAATAATTTTGCTTCCAATCCACCTTAGGTTAAAGTGGATGCCATTTAGGAGATCAAACTTCAAATGGCACCATCCACTGGTCTGTCAAAGAAGCACTTTAGATCAAGATAAAACCACATCTTCCCTCTCTAGGTGGATGTTCATAGTATTACATTGTAACTGATCTAGCAAGACAAACTTGCTAACCATTAAACTACATTGAAGTGACCCATTTTTTTACAAGATATAAAAACTTGTGCAAAATAAAAAAGAAGATTTGTGTAAAATGTGAAAATTTGGAGAAAATATTATGAAATTTTTCATTCAGCAAAAATATGGCTTACCTTGAATGGAAGAGTAAAAATAAGGCAGTTATATTTCTTGTATGTGAAGTAACCAACATAGATAATATGAAAAGGGAAAAAATGAAAGACCACACATTTAATGTATAAAGTTTTATAAAGTTGAAAAATTTATTTACTATTCATACAAATTATGTATTAAAGAAAAAGAAAAGATGTAAAAAAGAGAATAGCTGTCAAAGTTTCAAAGAGACTCACTGCATTTTTAGGGGTTGAAATATTTTAAAACTATATATAAAGGTTACACAAATAATTCTGTGTATGGGTTGCTCAGATACAAGGATTTGTTGAACCATACATGTTTTGCTTTCTCAAAATATTTTCTGGGAAACAAATTTTTAGGAATAACATGGTCTTCAGAATCTAGTGTGCAAATTATTTTTCAGGTAAGCAAAAGATTTATCAATCAATCAAGCTGAGTTTTTAAGATTGATTTCAACTTTGTTTTACTCCTCCTGTTGAACAGATTTTGCCCAAAAGGAAACTGTGAATATAAAAGCTTTATTAGTTGTTGATGCCAATATTTGGCATCTATTTTTTCAAGTTGCTGATGATCCACTTTGATCAGAATATAGGACAAGGAGATCCTTTAAGGTTCTATTTAAAAAATATTTCAAATAATATATTTTCATTTTACAAAGACTTTTTTAAAAATAAATTCTGATATTGATAAGAATAAAAAAATTTTCATTAAATTTATATTTTACAAATTTTGATTTTTTTTTTAATCATTTCACCCCAAGCAAGGTGGGAATGCCATTAGTATGCAGGGGTTATAGAGAGTGAAAATGCTGGGTATAGTGGGGCTGAGGAAAGGATGATAGCAGGGTTCAAGAAAATAAAAAATAGAGATTGATATTGCATTTAAAATTTTGAAGATTGTATTTATCAGGGAAGCAAGGAAATGGAAGGAAGTGCAAGAAAAGAAACTATTGCATTTAACTAATTCAACAGTAAAAGGGTGGGACCTAGATACCAATCTAGTAGCATGCTTAAATTCATATAGGCTGGACACCAGTGAAAAAAAGCTCATCAGAGCAGTAGCATAAAAAATATTTGTAGAAAAGGTAGGGGGAAGCTACATCACATCAGTGAGAAAGTGACTGAAGTCAAGATGCTAAGTCAGTGTTATTTACATTGCAGATCCTTCTTTGGATTTTATCAAGAACTTTGAGATGAGTAGCAGGAGCACCTGGCCAGACATGGCAACAGTATTCAATGCACAGATGAATGATAGATTTGTAAATGTGCAAGATGGTAGATCTGTAAGATGGACTCTGATAAGAAAAACCTTCTAGCATGACACCAAGACCCAAATTTCCTTGCAGTATATGCAGCTATTGATTTGATGTAGTCATTCCACTTCAAGTCAGTTAAAAATGTGAGGCCAAGAAGGTGCAATGTGCTGCTCTCCACTAGTCTAGCATCAGCCATGCTGATGTTGGGCAGGAAAGTTTCTCTACGGTGGTTAAATGAGAGCAGTTTAGTTTTTGTGGCATTAAAATTTACAAGCCATTTCTTGCTCCAGTTAACCACAGATTGGAGGTTCTTTTCAAGAGCAGCAGCCAGGTTAAGTTTGTCAGCTCTGGTGGATTTTTTATTGAGACAGGGGTAAATGGAAGTGTCATCTGTATAAATGCCTACTTGGGAACTGATGACATCAGGAAGATCATTGATGAAGATCAGAAACACCCACATTC
Organism: Acanthosepion lycidas; assembly: GCA_963932145.1. Taxonomy (NCBI): domain Eukaryota; kingdom Metazoa; phylum Mollusca; class Cephalopoda; order Sepiida; family Sepiidae; genus Acanthosepion; species Acanthosepion lycidas. Next base: position 44,311,454 of record OZ010593.1, on the reverse strand, counting down.
ATGTGAAAGGACCTGGAAGTGGAGCCCATTCAAAAGAACCCCTTCATTTCACAAATGAATACATATTTTTTATTAATTTGTTATACCTGATCCTTACTTGAAACTGCAAAGTTTCACACCATGAAAACAAAGAGTAAATATATAAATAAAAATTTTGCATGTTGTCATAAATAGTAGAAGATTTTGCATACATTGTCTGCCTACTTACCTATTGTGAGCAACAAACCTGGACAGAAGAAAAGGGAAGAAATACAGATACAGAGAGAAATGCTTGATTGAAAAATAAAACAAAAGAAATTTTCATTTTTTCAATGTTTACTAAAACGAGTTACTGGAAACATTATTTTCCACCAACACGTCACAACTGATACTGTTTGTACATTCCTGTCAATTGCATTGTTGTCCTATACACAAAAATATAATATTTTTGCTCAGGTTCCATTCAACATTGGAAAGCATTAAAAACATCAAAGACAGAATGAAAGAAAATGAGACAAAGAGATTTGGAATAGCTGGTATAGATAGATTTACCTTATTATCCCAACATACATGTTACCATATTTGTTATATGGCAACACCACTTTGTTCGCAGATCAAAACAGATAAGGATATAATAATAATTGTTTCAGAGAAAACACTTTATCTACATATTTGCAGAACATGAATAAGACAATAATTTGTTCAGGAAGCAAACCAGATAAACATTAGCAGATATGGAAATGAGAAATGGTAAATTGCCATGCTTGCCATTGCATCTGTGATTTAGCTTCAGCCCTATCAGATAAGAAGAAATATAATCCTGTAGTACCAGTGATATCATTCTGATAAATTGGTTTCAAATAGCCAGGCGACTTAATTTTCAAGTCTCTATCCAGATTGCCACATAACATATTTTTATGTTTAGTTTAGAATCAAAGATGGCATTCCAATCATCAGCATTACTACACCATTTTCTGTGGTTAAGGATTAATTATAATGTGTCTCTGTTGATAGTAACCTTCATTATGGAGAGCCAGCCAATCATTTCAACTAACGTTCCTCATTGTCAGCCAAGAAACAGTAAAGGAGTGACTATAAGAATAAATAAAGGATAGATGAACAATCTATTTTACTTTTTACAATTTAAAAGAAACAGTATTACAGAAAACTTTCTAGTTGAAATTTCTTCCCATTATTGAAAGCATCTGAAGAATTTTTTTGTCTTGGTAAGTGTTACCATTGGAGTTTTAATTTAGGATTGGGTTAATTTGTCAAGCTCTTGGTAACTGTTTACTGAAATTGTCAAAGGTTAAAGACTTGTTAGAGGAATAGGTATGGGAGACTGTTTCTTGTCATATCATAATGACTTTTATTTTTCATGTTCTTATAGCAAGTTAACATGTATTACAAATATAATGAAAAGCAAATTAGATAAAAAAAAAACTGTGGGATATAGCTCTAATTACAGTTATTAGGTTGGTGCAAAAATAATGTCGTTTTCTCACATATGTCACATATGGGTTTTTTTTTCTGAAAAAAAAAAGAAAAATATCACTTTTTTCTGGTTATAGTTCTTGGCTCTGGCAGACTTAATCTGTTTCTTTCTCTGAAAACCTATTAAAATGATTAGTTTTTAAACTGTTTTATTTTTAGTTATTATTCCTAGTAATTTTTGGTTTTCCAAAAATTAAGAATAGCTGAAAAAACAATTTCATCAAAATACTCATTGTTGGAGATCTTTCCTAGATAATCTTTTGTGCTTATGGGTTATTATTGCCCAACATGGAAAAGCTTGTGTTTTTACTATTTTTAAGCTTCAAAAAATGTTTAACATGCTGTATTTTAATGAGTTGGCAAATAATAAATGTTGTATCAATTATTAAAATTGACACTTTTCTCTTTACAATGTTCCTAAACTTGGATAAATCACCCAATAAACCATGTTCTTCAAACAAGATAATTGAAATTTCAAGCTCTCTCTAATGCTATCCATTGGTTTGGAGAGACATCACATCCCTGACTTTGAAGCAGATAGGCACACAAGTTATTCATGGCCCTTCACAATATGCTGTCTTTTGTTCCTCTAACTAAATTTTAACCGATTACCACATCTCTTTGTTCATGTTTTGTCATCCATTCACACAAATTCATTAAGTAGGTTATTTGTTGTTTCTCCTGACCTCTTCAATATGTCCTGTGAGTATTGAATTCTTTAGGTCCTCTTTCCACTTTACGTCTCAGAAATTTCAGCTTTTTCTTTCTGATTGTAAGTATAAGTTACTTTATAGCTCCAGTTTTCCTTAAAACTTCCTCATTACACATAAGTTTTGTTCATGGTATTCTTAGTATCCATTGGTAGATCCAAATCTCTGTTGTTCTGTATCTGTGAAGATTGTCCAGTATTCACTATTATATTGAAAATTAGATATTATGTAGCAATTCAGCAGTCTTTTCTATGGGTTAATACTTTACTTAGTCTCTGGAAGATATCTTTTCCTTTTCTCATACACCTTCAGATTTCTGTGTTACATTTTCCATTGTCTTCTTTGATACTAACCAGAAAGTTAAATTTCTGTGTCTGCTTGATTTTGATGTTCCCACTACATAGCTCACACTTTGGACTGTCTTTTTTGCTGAGGGGATGTATTATAATTGTGTGTATAAATTACAGACAGTCATATTGTTATACTCTCCTTCAAATTAGATCTCTTTCTGATTCACTAAGAAAGCGAAATAAAAAATAAAAAAATTGTTCCCTGCACAGAGATTCTGAGCATAACATCTTTCTCACAAAACAAATACCCCACCTGCAAATATAAGATACAATTTAAAAGGAGCCAGTCATGGACATTGTTGCTAAAGTCTAACCTGACTGCTTAAAAGGATATTGCTTGTGACACTCAAAAATACTCACAGTCGCAGATGAGTAAGCAGGCTGTAACTGACACCAGCTGTGGCATTGGTCAATTGACTTGACACAAGCATCCCCAATTCTCCAGGTCACTTCTCTTGCCCACAAAGAGAAATTCCACCTTGATCCACTATATCAGCAATACAAAGAATTTTATCTTAACTGTTCTTGTCTTCTTTTCTTTTTGCCTCACTGGCAATATTTTATTGTTTTTATTTGTTCTCATGCTACAATACACAATTTATAACAATATGTACAAGTATGTTGAGAGCTGAAATATTCGTCATTGTAATACATATATGAATTTTCAAAATGTAAGAAGTTACTCTCCTGATTGCGGCCCAGATGCTAAATTCCCTAAGGGATTCTGAAGGGGTGGTTAATCCTTTCCCTTTTGCTTTCCTAAAAAAGGGATTTAAATCAGTCATTACTAGCTCCTCTAAAAAAACAAACTATCAGATTCATAAATCCCTTTAAATGAAAACTATACCGCTAATCTTCTTTGGGAACACTAAAGCAAATTTCATATCTTCAAATTTCATGACTAATTTTACCTTATTAACATTTAAACTGCACCCTAGAGTTTCAGTTATTCTACAAGTGTGCCCTGAAATTAATAAGAAACACTGTGATACATTGATGTTGTTATCACAACAACAAACCAGAAATGATAAGAGTAGGAGACCGTCAAAAGGGATAAATTACGAAATAGTGCAACACGAATTCTTTCCAGTTCTACTAGCTTCTACAACTCTGGATATCATCCCAAAAGGATTTGTTGACACCATCACAGATAGAAAAGTGAGCAGTTGAACTAACGCTACTGCTATACCGAACAGCGTCTGTACTACAAACCCAAGCGAGATGAACTTGACAACAACAATGGAAACAACACAACAATAATTATGACATAAATACTGCTACGGATAAAGTCTTATCGCTCTAAACAACAACAAATAGGTAGAGCATGTAAGTGGAATGGCACTAATTTTTGCTTAGTTGGGTAAATTATTGAAAAAAATAGGGCTGCGTGATGAAATTAGCTGTTTCCACTCACATAACATTCGGTGTTCAACAAACAAGCATAAATATGACAAGCAACAATCAATCTCGTTTTGTAACAACAACAATAAAAATTTATATATCATAAATCTTACAAAGCAATTTGTGTAGATTGATATTTGTGAATGAAAGGTATATTGTTTGTGGTTTTTAAATTTTGTATATAAACTCTTAGGATGAAAAGAGATAAGTGAATTTAAGTTCACTGAAATAAATACTTATTCAAAGTAAGTGTAATTTTTATACAGTTTGTAGATTAATAAACTTGTTTAAAATAAAATTTAAACAGTTTGTATAGCACAATTTCTGTAGTTTAAATTGTAAGAGTTTAGTGACAAAGTTATCTTCCTTTGACTGAATTCTTTTTTTGTCAAAGAATGAATAAAAATATTAGGTTGGTGCAAAAATAACGTCGTTTTCTCACATAGTAACATATGTGAGAAAACGACATTATTTTTGCACCAACCTAATATCTTACGAAAAGCTGAATGAAAATTTGCTCTGTAACTGAGAACTTTAACTTGGTAGTTGATAAAATCCAGTGTAAGAATTCTGCTGAAGATAAATTCCGTGATCTAGAACTTCAATATGTGATAAATGAATCCAGTAGTAATGAGCGATTGAAGATTGAATTGATGCTTGACTTGAATTGTGTAAATGCTGGTTGTGTTGAAAAGATTAATGTGGCTGCGTGTTGAAGAGCATTTAACATTTATACATTATTGAATAAAGAAAAAACAATGAAAAACCGATTTTTGTTTCAACGATAAAATATATATTAAAATCAACAAATACAAAACAATTTTTGTAATGTGTGAATATTAAGGAGAAAAAAAGTAATTTCCCTTTATCTGTTAGCTTGAATAAGATAAAATGTAATTAAGGAAGTTTCTTGAATAGAATGTTCAAAGTTCTATGTTGAAATAGAATGTTGCATTCAGAAGAACATACAGTTAATTTAGTTGTGTGTTATTTGTATAACTAACAGTGTTGTTTGTAACTTGGCTTGTTCACAGAGAACTGATGGTGAAATGTAATTCAAGTTCTATGTCTGTGTGTGCACAGTGAGTAGAATGAATAGTCTGTGTAGACGCGTGTGAGTTGCTGAATTCTAGTGTCTATTTTTAGAACGGAACGTCGCTTTTACTACTACCGGTAGGCTCCAGGAACTTGAGAAATTTGAAAGAACATAGAAAATATATGATTGGATGAAAAATTAACCAATCGGTGATTTTTTTGACAAAAGCATGTTTGTGAAATTAACGGTAGGAAAATTTCAGTGTGGTGACTGCGATCAGTGATAATCAGTATTTATTATTTAACCAATCACAGTTGAGAAAAATGTAGGCGTGGCAAACGTAGTAGTAGTCACTACAATTGCACTGAAGTTTGTTTCGTGTTAAGCCGTGCGAAAAAACTCACTGAAGAAATGTGCTCGTGCATCGTATTTATTTATTAATCACGTGATCGGATCAAAAACACGTTTCAAGATTTTAGCGGCATTTTGAATCTATACACTATCCGTGGGCATTGTTGCGACATTTGATATATATTGACCAATCAATGATGATTATTGCAAGATTTATCTCTGGAGCCTGGTTTGCGCTTAGTTTACACAAAATCTGTCATTAGCATGTGCCGATCTACATCGCACACACATACGTACATACACAAATACAAATCACATACAACAACAAGCATTCATCGGTTAATAAATCACCACTACGTTATTATAGACAATTTACAAATCGCAGCAATGCGACAATTTTGTAATCGCTCTATTTTCGTGTAGTCAATTTTGTGCACTTTTGGGAGAAACGGATCCCAGAAGCTTTCTTGAGTCTCCCCAAAACTCGCTCGCTGATTTGTCAATGCCAACCAATCAGATTGTCTGCACGTGAAGAATAACTCTTCCCGCGCAACGATTCGGAGCATATGGTCACCTACGTAAGCAAGAAATATTCTTAGCTAATTAGTGAGATTTCAGCTGCCAAATGAATCCACGACAGTTGAAACCATGTGCCAATCTTCCCACTCACACCACCACTCACATGCTGAACATTCCTTACACTCACATAATCTTTTCTTACACATCAAAACTGTTGAGAACATTTATTACAAGAAGCTATCACAAACTTTCTTTCAGTGAACTTTGGAATACAAAATAATAGTTAAAGAGAGACAACTCTTGTTTTATTCAAACTTTTTTCTTATTCAATGCATGCCTTCTTTCACATCCTTGTACATCTTGTTAAATACATATTTTATGTGTAATGATATCTTTTTCTTATCCTTTTTCACGTCAATTTTGTTTCCTGATCTAAAGTTAAATTAATGGGGTGAAGTCCGCCACAAGCACGTGTAAGTACATAGTAAATATATTTAAATGCGCAAATAACCTCCAGACCCAATATAATTGACATCAGTTATGTAGCACCTATCCTGACCCCATTGGATCGATGTACTCTATAAGACCGGACGTTGGTCCTGTCCTGATCCAGTATTACAGGTTCAATCAAAGTCTCCGGTTCACAATGTCGATTCGATTACACTTTTCACTTTCCAGCCACGTTGTGATTTTTTGATTGTGGAGAGCAAATCGAAGATCCCGGAAGATTCAGCTGGACTACTTGCAAGTTCGTTTGGGCGAGGATCGGGCCAAGCCGAAAAATCAAATATGAGCAAGTCGATTTGAGTTCAAAGAAAAATTTACGCATATGTATATGAGGAAGAAATTAGCACAAAAAGAATAATGCTTCTTTTACAAGAAAATAGTGTATATGAAATACAGTCCAAAAAAAAAAAAAAAAGAAAAGAAAAGAAAAAACAAATATTGCAAATAATTCTGAAAGGAGAGAAGTAGTTGGCGGGTTCCCCCTTTTTGTTTTTAGTAGTTGCCGTAATTATTTCACTATCATGATATAAGAGGGTTCACTGGCAATATTGCGCCAATGTTGCAGATATCTTGAGTTCACTTCCACCCTTATTACAGCAGCAAGCGGACGCTTTCACTCTCACTGTCTCTCTCTCTCCCTCGTCGACTGCTTGTCAACTCACTTCGCCCATCTCCATGACTTCGACTTCGATTGTTTGTTCTCGCACAAACACACGCTTAAGTAAACGCGGTGGTAGCGACAAAACCCAGGGTGTTGGTAATTTAGAATACAACCTGATTACTGACCTCTCCCACTTCATGATTAAATGAGCAGTCTCTTCTTCTCAATTGGTATTCCATAGTCCATATAAACACTCTTGTTTTGACATTTTATATTAATAATTCTGACGAAGCACAGATTCTCTGGGCACAAACTTCACCACAGATTATCTTTCTCATCTATAAACAAAATCCTATATTACTATAATTATTAATATTTCAAGAGTGGCCATTGCTCTCTGCCACAGTTATACAGAATAAGAGTTATTCCCCCTTTGTTTTTTGTAGAGCTAACCATTGGTTGTGGAGCTCATAGTCCATCTATCTCTTTACCTCCCTACTACCAAGCAGACGAGAAGTTTGAAGAGGATGAGGCTTTGTTAGAGCTGGTAGGAACGAATACCAGTAGGTGGACGGGATTGTGGGAACCCATTGTAAGAGAGATTCCTAAGATGTCGCTAGAAAAGATGCCGGCGTTGTTAAGGCCAATTGATAAGATTGAGCTTGGACGGTTGAAGTCGGGGTTAGATAGGATAAGTACGCCGAATTCGGGCTGGAGAAAGAAGTTGGTTGCTATAATAACCTGGCCGACCGTTGTGGGAATTATACTAATGATAGTCGTGGCCTTGCTAGTTTGGTGGTGGTTGAAGAGGCGTGCGGTGTTGTCAACCGGGCAGAATAAACTGGCACGGGAGTGCATGATTGAAGGAGGGATTCCAGTTAGTGCACTTTACCAAGGTAGATCTGACCCGAGTGCATTGGGACCCCTAACTGATATTGAAGAAGAGTCCACGATTGTCGTGGAAGGACCTGAACCAACAAAAGATTCGACAAAGCCTGTTGTGAAGGCGAGACAAAATCAGAGGGACAGATTAACGAAATAAATCAAATTTTATTTTATTTTTAGTAATGAGACTGAAATAATTGGTAGTTCATTCACACACAATAATTGTAGAGTGTTGCGAACTTCAAAAAAAAAAAAAAGAAAAAAAAGGAAAGGAAAGGAAAGAACTAGTGAACTATGTGAAAAGGTTGCATGAGATCACCAAAACAGTGAACTTTAACCGGAAGTTGCATGTATATATGTATTGTGGGGACAATGTAATTGAAAATGGGCATAATGAGCCCTAAGAAGAACTGAGGACTCTACCTTTTCATGCTGGGAGAGATGTATGTTTAAGTAGCCCCCTAGTAAGAAGCATGTTGGACTGGGTTTTCTCATAATTTGTTGATATGAAAGCTCGTGTGTCATTTACTAGTAAATGACAGATGGGTAGAGGAGGAAATGTGACAGAGAGAGAGAGAGAGAGAGAGAGAGAGAGAGAGAGAGAGAGAGAGAGAGAGAGAGAGTCTGGGAAACACACACACACGTATTTTTTATTTAGTGAAATTGCAGAAGATTTGAATAGCGAAATTAAATCAGAGCATTTTTTTTACTGGTGGGGAAATCTGATCTAGGGTTGAATCTGGGTCATCAGGAGACAATGGAAATGGTCGAAATAATTTATATCGATTAAAAATTGAAATAGAGCTGAGTAAGCTAGAAGGAACTTTGGAATTCACATGATTTTGGTTGAACCAGCCAGAACCCCTTGATAAACGCGTGCGAACTAGTAGGGCCGAGGGTCAGTTATAACCAGCCGGGTTTATTTATGTAAACGCGTAGTTATGCTGAAAAAGACAGACGGGAGAAAATTCTTGAAGAGAGAAGAGAGAATTGGCCCAGGTGGGCGTTGGGAGGAGGAACGCCACTATAACTTTAAGCCCCGCACAGAAATCTTTACCCCTCTATCGCAAGAGTCATATATCGTTCTGAGACGATTTAACAACAAAATAATCACATACACCCTCTCTCTCTGTCTAGAATCCAGTGTATGATTTTTTAAAAAACTTTTCCTTTCTGTAACTCGTTTCTCTTCTCTACTATTCTTTTCTGCTATGTAAAAGACATTATCAATTCAACCATTGAATCGATGCTTGTCCAGCTTTCTGCAGATATTATTTTTTTTTTTTTTTGCTGCATTCTAAATTTCTTAGCGCAGACTCCCCAGCCGTGTCTACATCTTCAGTCGACCGTGAATGGACGGACATCCCTTATGCTTTCTGGATCAAACAAATGATAATGTGGGCAGGAAGCTGGATTAAACCAGCGGACAGGTCGAATAATCTACGGATGCTCAGGGGACCTATGGCCACTCCCTTAAATTCGGTTAGAACCGAGTAGACAACCCCAACCCCGAGAGTAAGACGCCGGAGGTCGAGGAACCAGGGCGAAAGTGTTAGACTTTTCATCTCACTTTTCAGCTTATACGACACGATGTAAATCTCTAGTGAAGATTTGTCTACTACAAACATGGCAGACTCTCCCGGTTTTTGTTGTTTTCTTCACATTTCCTTTTACATTTCTGTTGGAGGGCTCATACTCTGGGAGAGTCCGCCATGTTTGTAGTGGGCCCCATATCAGGAGACCACATGTATTTGTCTCACACCGCCTACAAACGGCCCGCTACAGATAATATGAAACACACAAGACTATATATGTACAGACTTAAGTATACACTTACACACCGTTTTCAAACCGAGAGCCAACGAAGAAAAACATCGACAAAAACTTCGTACCCTACCAAGCACAGCGGACACTATAAACTATTAGCGAAAACAATTTGCAGCTATACATTTGTGGTTAATCCCTATGAATGCGCAAAAATCACAAAATTAAATCTACGCAATTCATAATGGTCTTCATCTCTGCAAATAGATTTTTTGTAACACGTGTGACCCTTAAATAAATCGCTATGCGCTTTTCAATTACTGCTACATTGGTCCATTTAGTAGGCAAACTACACGCTCCTGTTCCCTACTGTCCCTTTTTACTTGACCCTGTATTACACGCCGACATTTTGAGTCAATATATAGACTTTTCAGTCATTGGAAAATATAGACTCTGGCAAACAACACCATTACGCTCAATTCGATCTCAATCGGCAACGTTTTTTAATTTTTTTTCTTCGACAAAACGAAAACACAACTCCGTTCAACTTTAATCAACACTGTTCCTTCTGAGCTCATCAACTGAAGTGTGACACATACCTCCAAAGGCGATTCACTGTCCTTTATTATCATTTTTCAACGATGCAACACACGAAGTATTTGCAAGTTCGATATACAATCGACAAGAACAGCAAATTTTCTTTAAAGTACTCAAACTAATTCAGCTAAAGTTTAACACAAAGCTGACTCTATTAAATTTTGTGCACCAACTCCATGCATAGCAAACAACCTCTTTCTCAAAACGCTTCCAATAGCAAGGGTTCAATAATTGGACGACAAAACCAATTCAACGTGGGGCATTGGAAAAGGACAAAATTCTAATAGCCATCACGGAACAATTTTTGCTACCGCCGCAGTTTTCAGAGCGTGCTATGTTCAACTAGAACAGCACCCTGATGATAGCCCAAATACAATTCGTCGAATCACGCATCTCAATAACGTTTCCTACACATTTTATTTTACGAAGACAGTAACAAAAATTTACAAGATTTCCATATTTGGCAGAAAAAAAATTCTCCTTAACCCCCTAATTTTTGACACTGCTACTTTGGGACGCTCTCCATATACTACATAAACTCGGCGATACCTTGCCTCGTTCTCTTTTCTTCTCACTTTTCAGCTAATACGACACGATGTAAATCTCTAGTGAAGATCTGCGTCTTCCCCTTTGTGGGAAGGGGGCGCTATACGTTTCCTTCGGGAAATACGCATGGACATTATACACACACCCACATACATATGTACGAACATTCACATACACATATTTGGTTACAAACTTTCTACGTTCATTCACACACAATAATTATTTTTCCAAGTAAGGGTCGCTATAGTTTTTGCTTGAAAAAATGATTAAGTTAAATGTTTAGATATATTCTAATTTAAGTTTATTTGCTTTTTATTAATAATAATTTCAAAAAAGGTTAATGAAATTTTATCTAAGTTTGATTTGTTTGAAGATAAACATTACAGTATTAGTATTTAAATCGAAAAATAAAGTGTCTTTTTGAATAAAAATATAGGATGCTCAGCTCCCTACAGCCCTACCCCACCCCGAGCATGGTATTGGTAGTGTGGTATTTTCCTAAATTTAGTTATTCTGTAACACCCATCACCACAAAAAAAACAAAAAACAATGAAGTTCATTTTTTAAAGATTGAATAAAAAATTATTTTCCATAAGATGGCTGAAAAATATCAATAATTTGTCAATAATAAACTATTACTCAGAGATCTTCCGAGCAACGCCGGGTATCCCCGCTAGCAAATAAAATAAATTATAAATATTACTTCTTGAAAAGTATCACTTACTTACCATCTCCTTAACACCTCATAAATATTAACGCAGGTATTGCGGGGCCGATAAGGATGTTGCCCCCGCAAGCTTTTAAACGAAGAAAGGTGTGAACAGCTAAGACAATGAGGAACAAAGGCAGAGGTTTAGAATAACAAACGTTGGATTTATTTGTCGATCTGGACAAATGTACGTACAGGAATTGTTTGGTGTAGTTCGATCGCGAAGTTAGGGAGCGCCAGTTGAAGGATCGTTTTGGGGTTCAAGGCGGCAGATGGAACAGCGGTATTCGAGGTCCAGTCGATCCCCGGATGTTCGCCCTTTGTAAAGAAGCGCGTCGGCGTTTTTGAAGAGAGAGGATCGGCGTAGACAGTGCTGGGGTAGCCTGACTGTCGTGTAAGAACGCAGCTTAGTAGTCCTTAAAAAGACTATCGCATGTAAGACGGTTAGTTAGTCCTTAAAAGGACTGTCGCATATGGCCAGGTTAGTCCTGAAAAGGACTATCGCATATCATGTTCGGATGCTGCTGAAGTTGGTTTGGCCAGCTGCTGCTGCGGCTGAGGTTGGCTTGGCACCGCTGCTGCTGCTGCTGAAGTTGATCCGGCCAGCTGTTAAGGTTGGCTGCTTCGTGCAGTCAGCGACGAGGGTCGGCCAGGTGAAGGTGAGAGTGAGAGTGAGAGGGGGAGAACTCTACCCCGGCGCCAAGTTGGCCGAGGCGGCCCAGTTATTTGGTGGAAGAAATCGGCTGTGTTTATGTCGGCTGCGGTCAGCATCATAGCCGGTTGGCAATGTTGGTTGATGATTAAAAATTACCATCCGCATTTTGATTGTACACATGGGTTTCATTTGGACACCATGTGTATATAAAGTAGTTTCTGGTCATTAGTAGGACTTGTGTATGTTTATGTTTCATTTGTGTTGCTTTTTGTGTATCGTTCTCTGAAAAACGCTGAGTCACCGGAAGTTAACGGCATTCGTTCTGTTTTCCGCGGTGACGCTTTCAGACGTTTGAGTAGCCGGCAGTGACTTCCGACCGGGTGCGATACAGGCATTCTTAAGGAGAGATCAATCTGCTGACTTCTTTTCTGAACCTAGATAATTGGATAAGCAAAACAAAAGATCAAAGACCCAATACAAAAGCGAAGGAAAATCTTACCACACTCCCCGATCACTTGGTGACTTCAATGTAAACCCAGGAAAAATAGTGTCTAGAGGTCAGTTCTGTTTACCATTTCGTCAGAAAGCGGGACAGGTTGGTCCAATCCTCGAGGCATCAAATAACTAATCAGAGCGAATGCCTACTACAAAAAAAAGGAAAGTCTCGCTCTCTCTCTCTCTCTCTCTGTTCCAACGTACTGCAAACTACGAACTCTGTCTCATAAGAAGGTTACAAGTTTGTATTTGTATAGAAAAGAAAATAAATCTTCCGAAATAACGTTCGCTAAGTGTTCATTCATTTAGAAGATTCAACAATCTGCGACAAACTCCACAACCTCAATGTTCTGCTTTTCACAGCATTACCCCCTAGCCCAATCAGATAGACAGCAACTGCAGATATCACCGGTCCCTTACCCATACACAAAATCCAAAATAATTTATATTTAAGGCTTTGTGGACAACAAAGTCGGCCATTCAAATAAAAAAGAAAAAAAAAAAGAAAACAAGAAAATAGATAAAAAAAAAAAAAAAATTAAAATGAAAAAAGAAATAACAAGTAGATTATTTTGAACTGCATTGACCGTGTACCAAAGTGCAAATTGCTCTCGGAATTGGCTAGCTTAATAAATTTTGGTAAGCTTCGCACAACAACCTATCATCCTGAATGCAGCGGCTTAGTGGAAAGAGTGCATAAGACACTGAAAACAAGTATAATTGTCCGCAAAGAAATCTGACTTTCCGCTTTACTCCTTGTTCTTCTCACTATTCGCAGTGCAGCGAATAATGTCGAATTTTCAACATTTTTCACTGGTTTACAAATACTGTTACCACAAATCTTAATTACTATTGCTGAAATTAAACAGACTACCTACATTTTCACTAGAGAATTTCTATTCTTAAATATTCCTTTGATTTAAACTCCTGGGATAACCTTCAGAGAACTCTTTGGTAGTGCTTAGAGAGGCTGCTCTGATCAACAGTCGCATAATATCGAGGTATTTGTAGTGTTATGTCGTGCATAGATAGGTGTCTGCACGTATTTCTGGTGGGCAACCCTGAGGCCACATTATGCGTTGACTTTAGCCATCTTCTTACCAGTTTGTATTGCCATAAACGATAGTGATAATTATTTCGGCCTTTTTCTAGAAACAAAATATTCTTATGACAGATAAAATGAAAATAAATACGATTAAACTATTAAAACATTTTTCTTTCTCCAATATTCGTACCAGTTTTTGTAGTGTAGAATCTTTTCCTTTAAAAAGTTCTCCAGATATCTTAGCACCTTGTGAAACTAATTTAATTTATTCTATCGCTACTAATGAATACTCTGTTCTAGATTATCTTTCTGTTCGTCAAATAATTATAGGATACATATGTATGGTTTTGGTGTTTATATCCGGCAAAATCATCCAATACCTCTTAAGTCCACAGGAGTTATTATTTCATGTGCTTTCGTCATTGCACTTTGTTAGTTATTTCTTTTTTCTTTATCGCTCTTCTCGGGACTGTAACATTATCTAGCAGTATAGAAATATCGCTTTCTCTACATTCACCTGCGAACAGTTTTGTGTTATTGTGATTCTAATGGTCATCATTTCAAGTAGCTTAATTATTATAATGTTGCTGAATGTATTCAAACTTTCTGTTTCCCTAATAATTTCCCCAATAATTCTGATCAAAATGCTTCTTTATTTGATTTGTTGCTTACCTCCTCTTCTGGCTCTTGTCGAGCGCCACGACTGACCTCTTGGCAACTGGGTTCACGCTGTGGTATCTATTGATAGTTCTTTTAAGTCGACAGGAATCTCCTATTCACAAGAATTATTTCTGTTACTAGCGTACTGATTTGGATACATTTGGTGACTTTTTATGAGACTGATATTTTTAACCTTCTTATTGAGAATTGTACCACAGATGTTTCTTAAGTTTAAGCCGGTACCGATGCTTTTGTACCTTCTCGGAAATAAAAGGTAAAACCACAATCTTCTTGGTTCACGCCAGCCTGTTCTAATTATCCGCCTATTAGCGTTCTCCCTCTTTTTGTGAAAGTACTGGAGTCATTAATCAACTCTGAGTTGGTTAAGCATCTCACCTCGCAGAGTCTCCTTTCAGATAAGCAATATAGCTTTTGCTACTCTAGGTCAATTGCTGATGTATTAATGATAATAAGTCTATTAAGCTTCAGATAAGAATGGTGAAGCTCGACTCATTGCCTTGGACATATCGAAAACATTTGGTAGGGTTTGGCATCTTCACAAATTGAAAATTTATACTCATTTTGAACTGATTCAATCTTATTAAATCGCAAAATGAAATTTATCTTGAACACTCTTCCAGATCTTTTTGCATTAATTCAATTATCTCCCATGGCTCTATGCTTGGACCTAAGTTGTTCCTAATTTTCATGAACGAACTTCCATCAGCACGGCAAATGCTAACCTCCAGAAGAGTGACTCATTTCGATTTCGCGGGCTAACGTTTTCCGCTGACATGAAGTGGAAATATTATATTGAATCAATTGCTCGGTCAGCTGCTAGGAATGTTGGTTCAGTGTTGTACTAGACAATTTTTCTCGCCAGAATTTATCTTACATATTTATAAGTCTGTTATAGTCCGGAATGATGATATTTCAAATAACCTTGTCATCCATGATGATATAAAAGAAGGATATTTCATCATCCTAACCCTCATAATTATAAAACAATCTTTCCACCACAAGAGGGTCAGTAGAGTAGAGAGCAGTAGAATGGACTAGGGCACATGTAACAGCAGTCAGTGATGAGTAGACAAGTAGCAATAGTAGTACAGAAACACGTCTAGCCAGCACTCCGTGAAGATCGAAAACCGACGATTTCAAACGCCATCCTCACAAACGAAATTCTCGGAACTAAACCAACTAAGCACCGACTTTTAAATAAAAGAGACATTGAGAACATTTTTACATACACCATACCAATTTACATCACAAAAAGAATACAAATGCTTGTTATTTATGTCAACATGTGTCTCAAGTTTTTATAGTTGTACGTTTTATGCATTTTAATTTCATGTCATTAATATTAATCCCGTTACAAGTCTATCATTCGTCCATGCTTTGAACATTGCTGCAACATCTGGTCTTGTGCTTCTGCTATGTATTTAGAGATTCTTCATAATATACAAAGAAGAATCTGCAATGTTATTGGCCCTAAGCCAGCATTTCAGCTTCAGTCGCTTTCCCATCGCTGTAACGTAGTTTCTCTGTGTCTTTTTTATAAATATTTTCATGGTAATTGTTCTGGTGAATTTTCCTTTGTGGTATCTTTATGAATTTAAGTGAAGTACTAGATTGACAAAGTCTCATCATTTTATAGTTGAAATGGCTGCTAGATGTATTGTAACTGTATGTTCTATGCTAACAGTTTCTTTCGCAATTCTTACATGTGGCGTGAAATGATTAAAAAAAAAAAAAAAAAAAAAAAAAAAAAATGAAAAACGCATTTTTTTAAATAATTTATGCCTGCGTTTTTTCAACCTAAGTTTCGGTTCTGTTTGAAAGATAATGGTCTAAAAAGGCAATCCGAATTTTTAAAAACATCTATATGAACTTTTCAGATTAATTTATAGTACTTTTTTCGTAATATCGAGCCGACATTGTATACGAAAAATGTAAACAAATTTAAAATTCTCTTTAAATCCAAAGGTGTGTTTCGAAGTCTATTATTATTAGTAAATAAATTTAAGGAGTTTTAATTTTTACTGGATTTTCTGAAAGACTAAAAAAAGTAATACTTGCCTTTTACTTAAAACAGAATGAAAATAACGTTTTATTTACGCACGGTAGCCTGTGAGGTCAAAGTACAAATTTTATTCTACACCTGTGCAAAAAAAAAAAAAAAAGAAAAAAAGAGGGGTGGGTAAAAAAAGTAAATATAAAAAAAACCCAAAGAAGAACTGAAGACCAGCAGTGTGATAAAAACTAGATTTTCTTTTAACTTTAACCTAGCTTAAGAATATTTTTTATTATTCTACGCTTTTAAAAATCTAGTTATCACGAATAAATTTACTTTTTTTGTTTGATACTGACTGAACGGGAGATATGAAATTATATTTCATTGAAATAATGATTATTTCGTATCTCCCGTTCAGTCAGTATATAAAATGATTAATAAAATATCCTCAGTTATTAAATAGTAGCTAGTCAACGCGAATCTGAATTATTTCTTTTTTGAACATCCACAGCAAAAAGTTTAACAGCTGCTAAAAAGGAAAAAAATTCAATTAAATTCGTTAAAAAAGTTTCACACTCGAAAATGACATTTTTAAGCTTTACATCTTTTAATCTTCAAACAGGTCTTTATATAAATAAACTTTTTTTGTGATAAACAGCAATGGGATTAATAATTTCAAAACTGCAGTGAAACATTTTTACAAGTGTACAACTGTAAAAGTATTTTTTTTTTTTTTAACAAAATCAAGTTTAATTTTTTTCTGTCGAATCTGAAAGAAGATAACGAATTTATCATTGTGCAAGAAGCACCAATTCTCAAAAAACAAACCATAAAAAAAAAAAAAAAAAACCCCAAAAAACAGATTAAATTTTGATTTTCAATTGAATCATTGTTGAATCGTTTACTTTTTGGTAAAAAAATGTAGGCTGAATGTACACACGACATTGCATAATTTTTTTTACTGAAATAATAACTTCAGAGATTTCTTTTTTTTCATTTTTATAACTTAAAAAAATTCAGTAAAATATTCATTCTCTAGTGAATAAATAAATTTCGTTTGAATCGGATAATTCCATGATGTTTGGCCAAAATTTAAAAACGAGGGTGTCGATTTTTTGATTTCATTGTGGAAAAAAATATACATTTTTTGGTGTCATTCGTCTCATAAAGCGAAAATCGTGCTTTTGACAGCCTGTTAGTGACAGTTAATACCTCACCCTGGCAGTGATTCACCGATTACCCATTACCGTCTTTCATAGATTTGACAATCTTGTTTGTTTTTTATCTGTCAACAACGAAGACGAAGTATTCCTTTTTTTATTTGGTGGCCCTAAATTCGGACAAATCCACCACTATTCTCTTTCAACTTTTACCAGGTGAGTACACAGTTTGGCATTTGGCAAGAATTCCGCCACATTGATTTTAACAAGCAAGTTTGAGAGGAATTCTAGTTTTGAGAAGAGATTCCAGTCCACTAATCCACTTTGACTTGTCTTTTTTCAGTTTGTTATTTAACTTGGATAGTGTCGTCGGGATCCTTTTTTTAATCCTTACCTTTGCAAACAGTTCAAAATGGAGCATACAGACACTGACAACGTACTCGAGAACGTTATTTTAATCAATATCCCCCCCTCCTCCATTTTGAACTTTAATTAATTAAATGTCTTGAAAACACAGTCTTCTTACTGTGCATGGTTAATGGGAGACAATTTTAGTCCTAATCACGTGTTTACTATCTTTATTGTCATTGGTCAGAATTTTTAGCGGAAATTTAAATGGCGAACAAGCAATTCCACCGGTTTATTTGAAGATAATCGAGATTTTTTTTTCCTAATACCACATTTAAACAAGCGCCATTATGAAACCTCAGTAAGTAACTATTCATTTGTTTTCTTCTCATGCACATTTTCTTGCTACGTTTTATGTTGGATTGATTACGGTTTTCTTAATAAACTGTTGCTGTAATCATTTGTGTGACTTTACTACAACAATGACGGTTACCAGTTGAATCAGTGTATCAATCTGTATTTTTTTTTATAGGGAGTTTCTTGTATTATGGGGGAAAGTGGGACATTTCCGTTATTTGATTTCCTCGCAAAAATAAACAGTATACCGTGTCGCGTGTAAATTAGTCTGTAGTGGTGTTTTCCACAAAAAACAAAGCCATTCTTCAAACGTTGACCAATCATCGCAAATTTTGATAAAGATAACACCCAGATTTTAGTATTAAGTAAACTTTTTCATTGTATTGAATTTGAGTTTTAATGTTATTTTTTTTACAATCTTGAATCAATATACTATATTTTTAAACTTAGCATGTTCTGCGTTAGCGCATTGTTAATGATTTCTGGATTTGATTTTTCTGTATTTAACTTTCCACCTATTTTAATTTTTGTTAGGTAGGTTTTTTTATTTAAACTTTTAAGTTTGTAGAATTTTTATTCTTTATTTTAGTTTGCTAGATAATAGTTACGTATCGACTGGAAATATACTAAAATTCACCTTACATTTTAAGTGATTTGTTCTTTTATTTATTTAAATTCTGCAATTTCAAAAAGACAGTGGCAGATGTATCAATTTGTTACGAATGGGATTTTTTTTTTCTCTTAAAATGAGTACACTACACATAACGAACGTAATCAAACTAGTTTTAGCCGCATCTCTTCACTGTTGCAATCGCCGAATTGCATTTTTAATCATTATTAATATTAGCAGACAAAGAGAAAACTTAGCCATAAGAAACACTTCCTTTTTAAAATTGTAGGAGCTGCCCTTCCTTACTTTCTTTTTCTTGAAAGTATTTTATTAGCTATTACTGCACTACTAATGAATTTAAAATTTAAATACTGTATGGCGGAAACCATCACCACGTATAACTGAAGTTAAAACCATAAGTAGAAAAAATATTCGTTGCATACAGCCACCGAATTAAATAAAGGAAAGTAGTGATGTTACTTTTTTTAAAAAAAACAGAAAACCTTCCCCACGAACATACCAAACGACGCATTTGATAAGGGACAGGAAGTTTTTTAAAAAAGAAAAAAACTCAAAAAAATTAAAACATAAAAGAAAACACTCGTGTCTTTTTGCTAAAAAAAAGAATCTGACTTTTAACAAAGCACACCTTTTTTTTTTCTTTTTTTTTTTTCTAATACGTTAACAAATTGTATACTTGGAACAACATTTGAAATTCTGTATAAAGAAAATGAAAGCAGCCGCATATCAGTTTTCAATTTCATCCCTCCACCAAAAAAAACAAAACAAACACAAACTAAAAAAATCTTAATAATCCCCCCCTCAAAAAAAACCTCCTAATGAGTGATCAGGGGTAAAATGTGACCGTGCAATGCCATATTTGAAGAACTTGTATCACTATGAGCAAGAAAATTGAACAGCCTCATCATAACGGACGACCATAAAGAAATTAAAACCGTTGTTAGTTTGGAAATAATTTGACTTGTAATTCAATACACTGTGTATTCTTCAAACCATTCACACTTCTTTCGGACTCCCTGGCGTAGGTTGATGACTTGTTAACGTTTATAAGAAAAAAAGTAGCCCAAAATAAAAAAAACAGTCAACAAAATTAATAATCATTGACAAATACACCGTTAAAAATAAAAACAATATTGCTGCTACTGACATTAAAACAAACAAATATTGCACTAACAAAAAAAGGTGATGGAATCAATAGGAATAACCGATGATTTTTGTTGACTGCAGTCTTTTAAACAGTTTAATTTTTCATGGCGTGAGTTCGAATTACGCATAGATCATACTTTATTTCTCGATTCGCGCCGTCTGAGTAACGTTCCAATAAAAAAAGCAACAAAAAATTAGGTTCACGATGCTATCTTTCTATCGAATACAATACATTGAATATAAAGAATAGATAATACTGCATATTGTTTTTGTTTTCTATCATTCAAGCAATTTGTTTTTTTACACGCACAAAAGAATCGGTCGGGTTGTTGGGGATGGAACCAAGTTGATAACCGTTTTTGATTGGCCACAAAGTGAGGATTTAAAAAAATAAAACTAAGATACTTTCATTGTGGTGCACAGTTTGAAATGGCGGAAGTAGCCTAAAAAAGAAAAAAAAAACTGTCTCACTCCAGTACTTGTTGATCCCATTTCTCATTATGAAATCTCGGTAGGTAAAAGTTTTTATTATACAAAAATGAAAATTGTAACAAATACGTTATTGCTGCAAGTTCACTTTTGAAAATGTTTCTTTCACTATTGATACGTTCAGACTGATTTTTCTCTCGTTTCAACAAGTTAACAAATCGAGAATTAAGAAAAAGAAAAAATCCGCAATAATTGTTCTCAATTTTTTTTTCTTCAAGAGTTTGTTTACAATTTTGATTTTCGTTTTAACAATTAAATTTAAAATAATGGGGAAATCATTTACCAGTGTTGAAGTTTTCAAATTAAAATAAGGTATTTGAGCTTTCTTTTTTTTCTCTCAACTAATGAGAAGGCAACGCTCAAATAAAAAAAGAAAGACTGAACCTGGCTGCATAACGGTAGAAGTTGTATAAGAAAGGTACACTGGGAAATAAAATAATTTTGGCTAATCAAAATTTAGCACAAAGATACTTTTGATGTTAGCCAAAACCAAGGTTTGTGCCAGTAGTCTGGGAACATGGTCAAGAGGATAAATCGAGCCAAACAAGAGGCTGCTAGAAAAACCAGAAGTTAAGTTTGTTTTTTGTTTTTTTTTTGTTTTTTTTTTCTCGCTATTCTTAAAGCCTCTCCCCACCAAAAAAGACAGCAGATTGACACCAACCTATTTCTAAGATGACTACTAAGTTCTTACTTTGAAACTACCCACTACCAAGCCAAAATGGACTTTCTCGTACCAAGATCTGCATTATAAACACACTTTCACAATGCTTAATATCAAGATTCGCTCTAATCTAAATGAAATAAATATATATCTTGAGACAGTTGGTTTTAATTCCATAGTTCCCAATAAATGCCAAGAATCTCTGGCACAACTCTCCACAAGTTAGGTGCACTCGTATGTATAAATCTGAAAAGTTAGTAATTGGTCTATCTCGTAGAAATATGGTAATTAAATGGGATGCAATGTTTTTGAAAGTTCACTTTATTTATTGCCACTTCATTGCAAGGAATTATTTTTGATGGTCATTAGTCACCAGTTATTCTTTTGAAGTTTGTTAATTATTCCAAACATCACCTTTGCTGTTATAGTGGTGTGGGTCTTAAGGGTTAAAATGAACAGTTGATTTACCCACACCAAGAAGATTAATGAAGGATGATAATGACGAGGAAACACTGATAATTTTAACAAAACAAGATAAGAAATTAATTCATGAATTTACATGCTTGGAGTAGTGTTAGTAGCTCATTTCAAGAAAATAAATCGGAATTCTTAAAGTCCGTAGTTTTAATGTATTGTAATGAAGAGGAAATGTTCATACAACGGATTAAATTGTTAGGCACAAAATAATACTCAAAATGTTTAAAATGAAGGTAAGATAGTTTGTCGCTCACTGAAGGTTCAAAAGTAGATAGTTTGAAATATTTAGCTTTTTTTGAATTGTTGAGAAAATTCCTTAAAGGGACATGTGATAGTGGCTGATCATATAAATTGGTGAATAAATTTTCTTCATTTTATATCAAAAAGAATTTAGTATAGGCTCACTACTTTCTTTACTTTTTTTTTCTTCTTGGCTGACTGGCTAATTTCTGTGAAGGCAAGGTTCCGAAAACAATTTCATATAGTCTTACAAATTCCTTTCCTTCTTCAGTCCTTCAAATTTGAAGGGAGTTATTAGTTTGCACTCTCTACGCTGTAATTACTGTAAATCGATCGATTGTGATTGATTTATTTGAATGACACATTATTTTCTCGGGCTTGGTAGTTGACCAGAGATTTTGCTGCACAATAACACCCATCCTCCTGTTGCAAAAGCAATGCAACAGATATAACGCTAATGGAACTGGGATAGGAAGTTTTCCACATATTTGAGACACCTGGCATACCTGGTTTCTGACAGTCAGTAGTTCAATCTTTGGGCTGGATGTCATATTCTGGTTCATTGGAAGAAACAGGAAAGCAATACAAGATGCATAAACTAAAGGTAGGTACCTCCACAAATTTGCTAAAAATGAGCATACGATAATGAAAAAAAAAATTCCCCAAAAGCTTAAAAGCAAAGTCTTGTTATCAAAATCTTTATTAAGAGGAAAGACTGAAGGATTTTTGATTTATTTTATCAGTGGGCGGGCCAAAGATTAGTATAGGAGGTTTTAATTTTAGCCTTTTCCCCATTAGAAACACATATTTGGAAATTCTTGCAAAAATCAAATTATTTTCCTTTTAGAAAGTTTTGGTTAAATTTTTTTTTTTTTTTTTTTTTTATTTTATTTATTTATTTATTTTTTTTCATCTGTTATCCCACACACACGTATACTTATTTAATTTTGTTAAAGTTTGAGAAATTAATTATTTTTGTACTCTTAATGTTTATATAAGTTATATGCAGAACTCCTTGGGGAAAATTAAATTTTTTTTTTTTTTTTTTTTTTTTTTTTTTTTTTTTTTTTTTTGTGAAACAAGACCAATTACCAAAAATCTGCTTCGAATACTAAAATAAAAAATGCAATAAAACTAAGACGTTATTTAATTAAGAAAGTTTTTAATTGACTTTATAAATAAGATATGGACACTATTTTTGTTTATCTAATGAATAATGAATTTTTACAGGAATTGGTTTATTTGGAATTTATTTATTGTTATTAAACTTTAAAAAAAAAAAGTAATTTTTACAGATATGTCCGCTGTAGAAAAAAATTAAATAAACTTACATCTGTCAGTCAAGCTGTCAACACATAAAATAAACACCTACCTCCATGTTGCATTTCTGCAATATTTTAAACTAAAAATAATATTTGTTTCAAATCGGATTAATTAAACTTTAAATCGGCTAATATTCCTCAAAGTTTCTGTATTTTATTTTTTAAAGATTTTTTTAATAAGGGAAATTGTGCCAACAGTGAAAAATGGTACTAAGATCAAAGATTTTCTTGTAATTTCAAAACAGTATCCTTCCAGTGAAATTAGTTTTGAAATACAGCAAAGTATTTTGCTTATTGGAAATATTAAATTTAATTTATTAGCTTGAAAACTAAAATAAAAGCTTCAAGAAAGATTTAAAAAAAATTAATTTTAAACCTTAGGTATCGTGTTTCTGTGAAGTTAAAGGTAATTAAGTGTTCTAAGATATCCTCTAAGCATGAAAAGTAGAAGTAGAATAGTTTATCCTCATAGATTGAATAAAGGGTTTAGTTTATGATAGACACTTGAAGAAAGTCTGTGCACAATGCTGATATGTGAGCATAACATAACACCCAAATGGGCATATAATTATAATTCTTCATCTGAAAAATTTCAAAGTTTGTTTTTAAAAATATGGATTTGTATATTGACTGATGTTTATGGCCATACATATTAGGTTGGTGCAAAAATGACGTAATAATTTCGTTTATTGACATTAAGAAATACGTCAAAAAACAACATTATTACGTCATCATTTTTGCACCAACCTAATATTTAAGAAACAAATAGGTGTGTCTGTCACAATTACTCTAAATTTATCTGAAAAGATGCTTTTACATTTCTTGCTCAGGTTGTTTGCTTATTTATAACATGCTCCAACAATTTATACAAAATATTTTTTCTTTTCACAAGTTATTACAAATGCCTAAAGGAAACAACATGCAGGACAAATTGTAAATGTTAAGCCAATTCACTAAATGAATAAATTTTGGTAATTATCAAGAAAATTCCATTTGGTAGTTTTTACAGACAAAAAATTATAATGCAAACCATGTTGATATTAACGGCTAAATTATAAATAGTAAAAATTCTCCGCTCTCATCACACTCAATTTTACTACTAATGTCAAACTTTCATGAAATAAATATTCAATTCTATATTTCCTTCTAGTTAACTTTTACTCATTTCAGTGATATGACAACTTTTAGGCATATGAAAAATTAATTTTTTTTTTTGCTTACACTTTTAATTATATGCTCCCTTTTTAATTGCTGAAATTTGAAACTTGATTTGTTTTCATTGCTGAACCCTTTTAAATGTTTTAAATTGGCATAAATCCTTGTACAATTAACATAATTTCTAAAAAGGTAGTTTGAAGCCTGTAAGGTTTTCAAACATAATGGTTCAATTTTTACTGATTTCTTTGTCTTTATACATTTTCTGCATAATTCTAAGTTTTTTTTTTTTTCTCATTGTTAATCATTTGGTTAGTGAACAAATCCCTATAAAAATCTAAAATGTGTTGGCCCATGGAAGAATTAGTTTTGCATTTAGCTATTCCTCTACTTTAGTATCTGTCTATATTTCTGAGATTAGGTATTAATTAGGTATTCTAGTTCCACGTGCCATGTCTAATAGATGTCAGCTATCTCCTGTTAATTTTTTTTTTTTTTTCTAAGCATTTCACCCCAAGCAAGGCAGGAAGCCACTAGGATGCAAGGGGTACAGAAAATATAGAGCGAGATCAGATAGGAGTGATAGAAGAGAGTATGAGGAGAAGGGTAGTGGATAGATCAAGGCAACTGGAGATGTTGATTGACATTACACTTGAATAACTGGAGATTATAGCTCTCAGGGAAACTGGAATGGGGAAGGGAGTTCCACAGGCGAGATGTGCGAGACATGAAGCTATTAGAGTAGAAGAGACGGCTACATTTAGGAGTTTCAACAGTGAAGGGGTGAGAGCGGGATGCCAGTCTCGTAGGGCGCTTGAACTCATGAAGTCTGGGAGCCAGCGAATGCAGCTCCTTGGAGCAATTACCATGAAAGTATTTGTAGAACAGACAGAGGCGACGGCACGTCTGTGAGAAAGTGACTGTAGACGAGATACCAGAGCAGGGCCAATTATATTGCATATCCGCCTCTGGAGCCTATCAAGAACCCGAGGCAAACAGAAGGGGCACCAGACCATATATGGCAGCAATACTCCATGCAAGGGCGAATTGTTGATTTGTGGATCTGGAGAAAAATTTCCTGGCACAGCACAGGGAGCCAACTTTCCTTGCGGTGGGTGAGGGAATTGACTCAATGTATTCGTTCCATCTCGAGTCAGCAGTCAACGTGAGACTGAGCATCCGCAGAGAGTTGCTCTCGAAGTTGAGCGTCAGACCTTCTAATGGAAGGCAAGGAAGGATCTCTGTGGTGATTAATAGAGAGCAGTTTTGTTTTTGAAGCGTTAAAGCCAATTCCTGCCCCAGTTCACAACCGATTGGAGGTCCTTTTCGAGACGCACGGCCAGGTTAGTTTTGTCAGTGACACTAGATTTGTTTTTGAGGCAGGAACAAATTGTAGTGTCATCTGCATAGATGCCAACTTGGGAATTTATGGCATCAGGGAGGTCGTTTATGTAGATAAGGAATAGAGTAGGCCCTAGGATGGAGCCTTGAGGAACACTTGTGTTCATGGGATAGGAACTGGATGAGAATCCATTGAGAACAACCTTCAATTCACGGTTTGACAGGGATGATTGTATTAGGTCAAACAATCACAGGAAAAACCAAATTGTTTTGGATTTGCAATTGTTTGTGCAATTGTAAAAAAAAAAAAAAAAAAAAAAAAAAAAAAATTGGTCCTATCCAGATGTACAATTACAAGTGACATGCATTCCCATTGCATGTTGAAATACAAAGTGGTGAAAAATTAACTGATTTTTAAAAAGCCTTTTATCTTAAGGACATTCTTCTTTGAAATCTTATGCTTGATAATCATTTTGGTTAGATCCAGTGACTAGACTCAGAGTTGTGAGTTCAATACTAGGCCACAGCAGTGGTGAACCAAAACTAGGAAAGTTAAGGGGAAATAACCGAGAACAATCTACCCAGGTGTACAAAATAAAGGGTTTGGTTTGAAATTCCAATCATTTGAAGAAGGCCGGCACGTACAATGGCCGAAATATTGTGAATGTGTCAATAAAGATGAGGATAATGGTCTGAGTATTGTAAATAATGCAAGTAATCAACCTCATCCCAGAGATATATAGATAAACTACAAAAATGTAGAGGATTTTTGATATATGATTTTGAGTATATTAAATTTACTTTTCATTACATGAAAATAATCTGTATGTCATTGAATGAAAAAAATGTATATTAACAGCCTTTTTCTTTTTTTAAATAAAGTTTTATTTCCTTTTCAGACGAGGCAAAACTCCAAAGAAAAAGTATGGCTTTTCTGGCGTCACTGTCACAGAACCTGTTGAAGTAAGCAATATTCAGTCATGAATAAGCACCACCTTTAGTGCCTTATTAAACAAACCTTTTTCTTTTAATACACATTTATCAATAGTTATGATTAAAATGTCCATTCTACATTTTTGTAAGATTTTTATTTTAGCACTTTACAAGAAAAAAAATTTAAGTAATGCATGTTATAATTTGTAAAACAGTTTTTGAATTTTTTCAATTTTAAAAGTAAAGTATAATTTGGTTTAAAAAAAAATCTTACTAAAAGTACTTCTTTTAAGGAGGATTGCTTTCGTATTTTTTGTCTTATAACCATTAATGTTATAATTGCAGGTTTATTGTCGCATCAAACCAATAAATGACCCTGACAAAATATGCCTTAAAAATATTGGAGAGAATCAAGTACAATTGATACAAGTAAGTTGACTGATTTTAAACTCATTTCAAGCATTCAAAGTTTTTCAGTTATTTTTTTTAATTTAAAGAAAAATTTATTCTAAAATGAAACATTTTCTTTTTAAAATAAATTTATTTAATTATGTTGATTAATTTCAAAGCTGAAATTTTTCAAAATTCCACAAAAATTAAGTCTTTGATATTCTTTTTAGAGGATATCCTTTGATTTACATTTTAGACATGTATATGTATATCTTCAATTTATTTTGATCAAAGTCTGAATTTTTATTGTAGTAATAAAAAAATTTACAGAATTACAAATTTTCAAATTGGTATAACCAGACTTGTCAAGTTTTGGCAATTTGTGATGGTCACAAGCAAACAAATATTTAAAAATTACCTTTAAAAAATTTGTCTTGTGGAGAATAGATATTTTATAAGAACCCACTATCTTTACTTTTTACAAATTGATAGTTAATGGTTATACGAATTTAAAGTCATAATAAATTAATAGTTAAGAAATTTTTATACTAAAATTCTTTTTTCTCTACACTCCCAGTTCAGAAATTTTCATTTTGGAGTATTTTTCTCATTTTATAATTTAACTAATTTTCCTATCTATTATTAGGACCTGAAGAATTCTCACCAAAGAGAGGTAAGTTTATTTGCAAAGTAAATGTTTAGTTATTAGTTAAAACTAATAACTAGACATTTAACAGTTGTATAAAGTCTACTGAACATTTTTTTAATATTAGACCATACTAACTTTAAGTAATATCATTTTTTTTCATATGAATCTTTAAAATATTGAATTATATTCACCAGAATAATTTCTGACTTGTTTAATTTTCTAACTATAATTTAGTAAATTGGTCATATCAAACTTGGCATGAGGTCAAATTTGTAACACAATAAAAAACTAAAAAAAAAAAAAAAAAAACTTATTTTCTTTATTATAATTTGGTATCCTAAACTGCCATAGTTTACTGTGAAAATATATCAAAATAGTGAAATTTCCTTCCATTTTAACCGCTGATATTTCATTTATTTGAGAGTTTATTTTGATAAGATTAATATGTAAACAAAATTATATCTTTATAAAGATACAATTATTTCTCCAGTCAGTGAATCAGGGTATTCAAATAACCTTGCATCGACCATTTCAAATGACCTTCATTTACAAGCACCAAGGCCATGTTGCAGTATACAATTACTTTGACTTAGTCAATGTAAAAGTTAATGTTATTACATCTCAGTGCAGTGTTGTAATCAAAATTTTAGTTCCAATCAAAGACAGAAATGATTGTTTGATGACTTTTATTGGATGATATTGCACATTTGTCTTTAGATAGGATTTTGATATTATACTACTTTAAAGTGATGATAGAATATAGTATTCCAGGAATATTGGCTATAGCAGAGGGCCTATGAACAAATTCTAACTGCAAATCAGCATTAAAAAAGGAAATGCAGGAGGACCATTCCAACTGTTTAGAAAGTCTTTATCATCAGTTTCGATAAATGTATTTTTAGTCATTTCAGTTTTATTAGTTTAAAATTTTACAATAAGTATTTATTTGAAGGATTGACCAATGTTCATGAAACCAATTTTTAAGTTTTGTTGTCACTACTCTTTTTGACAAATTAAAACTAATTTCCCAAAATTAGATGTATCCGACAAAAGGTATTCATATTACAAAGAGAAGAGCTGTTTTGTTGTAGTCCTCATCCTAAAATTAGTAAAGTGTCAAAGTTTCAGGCATGTACCTCTGAATGGATACTTTTTATTTTTATGACAAATTCAGGATAGTATACTTTTAACCTGTTTTTGCCCTACTGTCAAATTGTGCCTTTGGCTGTTTTTAGATGGTGTAAATATGATTTTTTTTTTTTTTTTTTTTCTTTAATTGATGTACTACTGAAAAAATGTATTCCATTAGTATTATATTTCTTTTACTTTAAGGCTATATAGCATACATCTATAATGATTTTTGACTAGCCAGAAGCCTGCATCATCTTTATTGAAATTGGCTTCTGGTACATGAGATTTCTTAAAACAAGATCTTCTGATTTATGCTACACTAATTTCCACCACTGGCTGGATGTGAATGCTCCAAAACCTAAGACTGAACTAAAATTCCATCAACTGCACATAGGCTCTGTGCATAGCTTTCATTTTTACTTGCACACTCAAAGAAAAATTAAGCAATACAATCCTGACACCCACTCTCATCTAAAGAAACAAAATAAAAATTGGAGCTGATTTGAGCCAAAGAAAAGGACATAAAAGCCTATCAAAGGACATTCGGCAGTTGTGCTGTATAACAGCCTGGATTCACAGTGCTCATCAGAACACAACCTTCCATCTCCAAAAGACAATTCGCCAAGGGCTGTCACTGCAGTAAGTCACAACTCACCCTCTCTCTCCTACTGTACACTTCTGTGGATGACTTTACAATTCCACTTGTCTCCTTTTTTTGACGAGAGACATTTATACTGATTTACCATTTGTTGTATTTGCCATGAATACAATTGCTTATTTCTTAAACCTTTGTCGTTTCTTTGTTCTGCCACCATATTCTGTGACCTCATTGGCTGCGAGAACTGGAGTTTCCTTTTAAAAAAGATAACATGGATACACGATGTATGAATTGGCAGATTTCAGGCAGCCCCCCTCCCCTCCTACATCCTATTAGCTTTTAACTGGTTTCCATGTTTTCTTTGTGTCTCCATCACATTTGTCTTTCATACATTTTGCTGATGAGGATAACAAGAGCTTCTCAAACAAGGACTAGTTTATTGAAAAACACAAAAAGAAATTTAACAGAATGGCAAACTTCTCCACATTTTCCATGGCTTATCTGGTTATAAAATGAGTTATAAATGTGTATATTCAATTTTAGTTTATTCAAAATTTTAATGAAGTCTGGAATGGAATTGTTTTTGCAGTAATGTTTGATAATTAGAATTTGTTTTTTCAGTATATATACACATTTCAACAAGTGTTTGATGATGCCTCATCACAAAAACAAGTGTTTGATATTGTTGCATTACCTTTGGTAGAAGATGTAATCTCTGGCAAAAATGGTAAGTTATTTTATATAGGTTCTCAAAAATGGTTTTGTAATCTATTATCAAAAGATGGACCCTAAAATAGATTTGTTGACTGTATGTGGATATACAGCCAACAAATCTATTTTAGGGTCCATCTTTTTCAATCACTGTACTCCGTCTTGTAAATAAAGTATTGTATTTTTACCTAAGCTCTAAGTTTAACTTGGCCTATTAAACATTTGGTGACAAGGTGATAGAAAATCAAACAAAATGGCATTGTACAGTTTGGATTTCTTTTGATGGTTCAAGTGAGTCTTGGGAACAGTACTCTGAACAACTAAGTCACTTTTTTTTTTTTTTTTTCAGTAGAGTAAGATACCAAAATGATGAAGCAGGATTACAGAAACAAAGAAATATTCTCCTCAATAGCAAAGTTTACACACTCATGTTGTGACTGTTAGCTCTTAAATAAGTTAACAGTCACAACGAGTGTGTAAACTTTGCTATTGAGAAGAATATTTCTTTGTTTCTGTAATCCTGCTTCATCATTTTGGTATCTTGCTCTCCATATAGTACATAAAATTAGCACAGTAGGGAAAATTAATGCTTTTTTTTTTTTTTTTTTTTTTTTTTTTTTTAATGTAACAGTAAATAGATTGTGTCTATGAAAATAGGTACAAGAGTCTGTTTTGGTTATGGGGTTGCAAACATTAAAAGAAATTAAGACAGCCTTTGGCAATGTAAGGCTAAAATCCCATACAAGGGATGACACTCCAGTTAGAAAAGCTGACTTACCACTTGTGATAAAGGAAATTCACCAACACTTTTAGGTTGAAACAACTAAAATTGCCATGGGAAGACATTTTAGTGTGCATTCTATCCATGCTATAGGCACAAGAAATAGAACTGTTACTGTTCAAGTATCAGAAGGTCTTTCACTAAAGATTAGGTCAAGTTTGTAAAATCTATCCTAAGACTCAAAATCAAGAACACAAATGGGCCATGCTGAGGGACAGGTGCAGTGAACCAGAAGCAGGCAATTGTGCACCTTATGACTGGTTTCCCAACCATGGGGCTTGTGGACTCCTTTAGGGAGCAAATTCAAATCGGAGGTCTATGGACCATAGTTGAATTGTTTACACTATTTACATTGTTCAGACTGTTCTCATATTCATGATGCTTTGGCTGTTTTATGCTCCAGCCTTCTTCAGCTGTTTGGAATTTTGAACCCTTTATTTTGCCCACTGAGGTAGATTGTTCTAGTTCCACATGCCATGCCTCTTGCAGATGTCTGTTATCACCCATTAACTTGACTCTTGAAGTTTTTGTTCACCACTGCAGTAGCCAGGTATTGAACTCACAACTCTTTGGGTCAAGTCACTAGATCCAACTTATGCTTTCATCCACTGGACCGTGTGTCCTCAAGCACACATGACTCAGTGGGTGAAATAAATATAGACCGATATTGAATTAAATCGGTTGATAATTTTTAATGATAGGAATTGTGGGAGATAGGGTGTGCAAGCAGTCATGATTTTTGCACGTATTCCATTCATTTGTGCTTATTAAGTACAACTTTTTAAAAAGCAAAATTTCTGCATAATTTCTCAAATGTGCCACAACACTAGCTCTGCCAAAAAAATACAAATATTCCCACTTTTCTTAAAGTTTAGTTCTTCACAGCAATTTTCTTTTTCATTGTTGCCATTTTTCATTTCTTTTATTACAATTATGCAATTGACCAAAAACGTGTCTTAAAGTTTCAGTTTCTCTCAAGTCTCTAACATAATTTTCTGTTTGTATTAGTTGTCTTTTACCTCCTGTAGCCCCTCCATTCAGTATGTGATAAGATCTGTCCCTCCTCTTGTTATATATAAAAAAAAAAACAAAAACCTTTCTCTGTGTTGAAATGTGTCACAAAAGAAAAAAAGAAAAGAAAAAAACTTTGTCTCTGTCCTCCTGTCGTAGCGACAGGCACAGTCTCCACTTCTGAGGTGAACTGCCCTCCTTCTCATTCCAGCCCATTACACAGTTTGGTAACTCGCCTGTGCAAAACACCAACAAGCCAGCTACCAATCACAGTTTCCGTGCCTGCCCACCTCCACTTGCTTTAGGGGTGTCAAGTTGACCGACCAACTCATTACACGCCACCCCCCTGATTTTAAGACCACGAAGCTCCTCAGCTCAAGAGATGGTCGTGTCTGTCTGTGACTGTGTTTGCATATACACCACTTGCATGCATGACACATTGGGATGAACACACATGCACGAACTCGCTTGCTCTGAGGTGGCAGATTTCCAGATTCATCTCGTGTCTCGCAGCCATGATTGCACACCGTGCACATCGAGGCAGGCTTCTGCCGGGAACTCCTGAGCGGGATGACAGTCCTCCTACTAACGAAACAGAAGTGACGCGGCACTTTATGGCTGCTGCCGCCACTCTGAGCCAACTGCATACGGGAAAATGGCCTACCAGTTTCCCACACATGGAGAAGGTACTTCGACGAGTGATCACTGGCGGGACTTCCAAGAGGTCACTGCCTCGCCTCCAGCGAAGTTTTTCTCCATCACTACTGACGTCTAGTCCAAGTACATTCGCTCCATCCTGCAGTGGCTCTGGGGCCTTACACACCAAGCCAAAGTGTTCTAGATGTTCCTTAACCCTCATTCAAGAGGCCACGTTTTCATTCAGGTTCGTTTATTGCAATGGCCTCCATTGCAATAAACGAACCTGAAGGGCACGTTTTCAGTGGCAAAACTCACCTCACCTGAGCCGCTTATATGGACTCCACCCAGTTTTGCAATCACGTTGACTCCTAGCAGGAGTTTGTGTACAGGCAAGGTTTGGTGTACAATCAATACCTCCACGGTTACCAGGCGTATGTTGTTGATTTTCAGCTCTACTGTTTCGACACCTAGGCTGGTAAGGGTTTTTCCGTCGGCAGTTACAATCTGTACCTCTTTAGGTCTCCACGAGCAACATGCTGACTTGCACATTAGTGTCTTTGAACACCCGGAGTCCACTGGGGGCATGCATCTCTGTCCATCAACGAGCAGTTTAAACACAAGTAGTGCGTCAATGTTGCACTTGCCGGGGGAGGAGACTGGCGCTGGCGTCTTTTCCCCTGACTTGTTTCCTGGGCACTCTGATGCAAAGTGACCCATCCTTTGGCATCTGAAGCACTGTAACCTTCGGCACAATTGTCGTACCTGGTTGTCCGTCCTCATTGCATGTCCCTAGGTGCAGCCATTATTCAGGTTGTTGGGGTTGGCGCACAGACAACACACCAAATTTCTCCCGTTCTGGTCAGCAATTACTTCCACGGCATCTGCACATGGCTGCTGGGCCACTGCAATAATTTGGTTTACAGATCTATGGCCCTCAACCAGGATGGCTAGAGCTCTCGCACAGAGCTGGTCTAATGTCAAAGTGTCCATTTGTGCTGACGCCCAAAGCTGCTGCCTGGCATGCTGTGGCAACCCCGCAACAAATGCACAGGTTATCCATCTTTTGAGTAGTCTTTCTCCAACCTGGCGAGCCAGTCTTTCGAGTGCCACCAGGAATTCATTGACTCTCTCTCCATCATGAAGTTGCTGCGTTGCAGACTGTTCAAATGCTACGAATGCATCTACAGCAAACGCAGTGGTGGGAGCGTGCTTTATTTCCTCAATATCAGCTCTCTGCCGAGTTGCTGATACACAGTGAGAGCCCCACCAGTCAACCACAATGGGAGAATGCGCTAGACCCTTTCTTCATCTTCCAGCTCACAGATCATCTCTACTCGCTCGAGCCATTCTATAATTGGTTCCTCCGACGTGGCTCCTCCAAACTCAGGAATTGACCGCAGGTTGAAAGGGCTCCTTGCCATTGCTGCTGGATTCAGATAAACGTCTGAGGTTTGCCGAAATAGTTTGTTGAAATGTACCACACAAAAAAAATGTGCCACTTCCGAGATGAACTGCCCTCCTCATTCCACCCATGCAAAACACCAACAAGCCAGCTACCAATCACAGTTTCCACACCTGTCCACCTCCACTCGCTTTGGGGGTGACATGCTAACCGACCAACTTATTACAGTCTACAATCCCCAAATACGAGTAGCCAAATTTGTTTTTCACTCTTTTTTTTTTTTTTTTTTTTTTTTTTTGTAATATGAGTTATCAAATTTATTTCTTGTATAATTAAAAAAAGTGAATGAAAAATTGTCACAAGGTACTCCCTTGTCATGAAGAATACATGGTGTTGATTAGGTCAAGATTTTTTTTCTCCCTTCTCTCGAGAGGAACTAAAAGAGAGCTGCTGACCTTAAAATTGATTGAATGTCTGTTTGTAATTGCAAAAGTATGGAAGGGTTGAGGGATAAATTAAAGTTATTAAAATGAGAGGAAAAAAAATTGGTCCACAAAATGGTTTCCCATGGGCCACAGAAAGATAGTCTGCAGGCCAAGCATTTGAAACCCCTGATATAGACCCAGAAGACAGACACAAATTTTAGAAACCTCACCCTGTATCGTATATACTGAGAATAAAAATTGAACAAGAACTTGTAACTACAGATAGAAGAAACAATTTCATCAGGTGGAATTTTCAGAATGGCCCATTGTAACTATCCTTAAACAAGATAAAACTGTTCAAATTTGTGGAAATTACAAATTAACTATCAATCCTTTGACCAAACTGGATAATTACTGTTAACATTCTTCCTAAAACCAGATCTGATTCATGCTACACTAATTCCCACCACTGGCCAGATATGAATGCTCTTGAACACACTTAAAAACTGAACTAAAATTCTGCCAACTGTGCAAGGTCCCACATTTATCTTCCATTTTTTTTACTTGCTTATTTTTTCTTTGAGTGTGCAATACAATCCAGAATTTCCACCCAATAGCGCCCACTCCCATCTAAAGTAACAATAAAAACTGGAGCTGATTGGAGCCTAAAAAAAAGGACATAAAAGCCGATTAAAGAGACATTCAGCAGTTGATGACGTCTTAATCTGGGTTTGCAGATTTCCAAGAAGCATCACTTAGCAGCTGGCCAAACATTGTCGACCCAGTAAGTCTTGACTCATCCTCCCTCTCCTTCTGTATGCCTCACTGGATGCCTTTTACAACTCCACTTATCTCCTTTCAATGAGAGATAATCTACACTGATTTATCATTTGTTGCATTTTACGTTAATACAATTTTAGTTGTTTCTTTGTTCTACAATCATATGCTTATCATAACAACTGCTATCAGAAGTATGTGGTCGGAACAAGATGGACTACAATTTCATGACAAGGGCATATTCTAACATATGGAAGATTTGCAACAGACTACATCCTTGTACAAACAGTTGAGGGCCTACCTGCTAAGAACCCACAAAAGTCAAAAGTACCTCAGCTGAATGTGGGACCTGTGATGGCGAAGAGATGGCCAATTTTGCAGGCAAGTTTAATCCCACGATTAGGGAAGCAGCAGTCCATATAAAGGCAAAGTTTTGAGTGGACAAAAATTCTGCAGTGAGTGCTAACACTGTTTCTTGTTTTTTTTGGGTTTTTTTTTTGTGTATGCTATGCTTACAAGTGAAAAAATTAAGGCATGTGCCCCAAACATATACCCCAATCTTGTAAAGACAATGGACAGCCACTACTTGGCAAGTGGTATAGCAAGCAGTGTGCAACGCTACCATGACTGCAACATCAAAACAGACCAATTTGACTGCGGGCATAATATATATGCAAAAACAGCGACCATATGCACAAGCAAATCGAGGTGTTTATCAGGATCTTGCCGACCCGAAAAAGAACAAATACACTGATGAATAAATCACCCACTAATGCATGGCTATGATACTTCTACAAGACTGGAGCACAAGGACATAATCCCCGAGATGGGACCAAAAATGCATACCCACAAACAACTCCAATAACAGTCAACACTGCTGTTTGCAAAAACTACAAGAGCTTCGCATATTTCAAGGGCCAAAATTTCTCTTACTTACCACCTTGTTCTCAAGCATATGTTGTGACCATATCTGCAAATGCACAACGGCCATAGAAGAAGTTGAAGTAATACACATAAACCAAATTCATGAAATAATTTTCAGTTGGGTTCGGACAAGATGACTCAATCCCCAGTCCAAGAGATTAACAAATTTTGTCATCTCTTCAGCTTTCAGCATCCACATTTATGTCTATCTCCTTTCATAAAAATAGGCATCACTATTGGTGACTTAACTTTTTCTAAGATAGGCATTCTAGACTCAGGGTGCGCCACTTGCGTCATACCCATCTCCTGCCTACCTGAGCAAGCAAGGAAACACATGCAAATGTCAAACACACACATAAATTGGCAGCGATGTTTTCGTCATTGGTGAAATAATCTGTGATATCACCATGGGTGACACCAGCTCGCCCACATTTCAGAGCATGAATATACTGGTCACTAATGCCACTATACCAATCAAATACCCAGTCTTTAGAGCAAAAATTGGACTGGCTTAGGAATAGCATAGATATAGTCCTCCCTCCTCACACCAATTGTGATAAACTAGAAGTCACAGCAATCCTCATCAGCTACACCAATATCATCAGTAGTGAGGACAATCTGGGTACATTCATTAAACCAGTGCTCACACCTACTAATGGCCATTCCTGCAGCCAAAAGCAACACCCAGTCATGTAGGCACTAGAAGCTGATGTCAACATTGAAATTCAATGCATGGCCACTGTAGGGATCATCAAAAGTTTTGTCTTTGTCGTCTGAATGAAAATGGATGAATCTGCGTAGTTGTCAATTTCAAAAAGTACATTTCAACAAGGTACTCACAGATTTAGACCTGTATCTGATGCCAATAAGCGATTCTGTTTTCAACACAATCAACAGGGGAAAAAATTACTTTTCATCTCTTGATCTCTGTTATGGATATTGGCAAATTGCCATTGATGAACAGGCCTGCTATGAAACTGCATTCACCTGGAAGGGTCGATGTTACCAATATATCTAACATCTGCTGGTCAGATCTTTTCTCGATGCATAGCTATGCATTGACCACCAGGGGAGAATATCTCGTCATACATTGATGACAACCTCATCCTCACCCAAACCTTTCACTGTGCTGGAACAACTATTCATCACTCTTCAAAAATTCGGGCTGAAACTCAACCCTGAAAAGTACACCTTCTTTTCTTCAGAAACCAAATTTTTGGGGCTGCAATCTCAACCGTGATGGATTCAGACCCAACCCAGAACACTTTTGTGCTATTGTCAAAATGAAGCCACCCAGGATAAGAAAGGAGCTGCAAAGTGTCATGACATCTCATCTGATACGTCAATTTCTGGAAACTCACCTTTACAAACAAATCAAGATGTTACATTTCCCATTTGATAGCCCCTTTACATGAACTCAATGGGGCCAACAAGACATTCGTTTGAACAGAAAAGGCTGACAAAGTTTTTGAAAAAATTAAGACCACCAGTCATCCCATTTCCAGATTTCAATTAACCCTTCACACTCACCACAGATGCTAGTGACATCATGTGTGGTACCATCCTCATACAGGAAGCTTGCAATTGATGGAAAAAGATTGTAGAAGTCGCTTCTCACACCTTCAACAGAACAGAACTGGTCCACTAATGAATGCAAAACATTTGCAATGAAATGGGCCATATCCAAATCTGGCTACTTTCTGTGCATCCACCCATTCATAATTTTCACTTACCTACCTTGACCACTGTGAATTCAATAATGACAGGAAGAAATATCTAGTGGTAAATTTGTCCTAGAATACATGGAGGGCAACTCGAACATTTGGGCTGATGTGCTCAGCAGAAGGCATAGCCTAAAGAAGACCAACCTACCAACCAATTCAATCGCAGTGGGCAAAAAATTCAGACTTCAGGACTCTGATCTTTATATCTACGTCCTATCATAGTGTCTCGGAGAAATTAAAGGTGCAAATTGCTCCCTGTGCCATACATGCAACATATCCTCAAACTTCACAGACTGGCTGATTACACAGTTTTTGCCTATTCAACCATCCCTACAGAGGAGTTATCTGACCACATTAACATCACAGCTGAACAAGCTTCTGATGATATGCTGGCAAAGATTGTCAAAGCTCTACAAGCGGTGGA
Source organism: Acanthosepion lycidas (assembly GCA_963932145.1). Lineage (NCBI taxonomy): Eukaryota > Metazoa > Mollusca > Cephalopoda > Sepiida > Sepiidae > Acanthosepion > Acanthosepion lycidas. The sequence goes on along the minus strand of OZ010593.1, from coordinate 44,273,290 downwards.
CTCTGGCAAGGCATCGGCACTCACCATCACGATTGAGCCCAGTAACCACTGGGCAGTGATCTATCTAGAACCAAGGACATCTGTTTTGATGCTGAAAGACTCCAAAAATACACCCAAACTCCTTATACTGTACAATCTCTGAGCCAAATACCTCTGCCAAGTCCATGACTGCATCAATCACTTGGGTATTACTTGTATGTGCACACACTTACCAAACTACTGGTGGGAGTTTGAAAAGCTCAACCTTACTGCATATGTCAAATCATGCAATACCTGCATGGGACACATGGGGAATTATGGCAAGTGTCAAAACTGGCCTGGTGGACATTGTAAAAGAGGCAAAAGACCATTCACATTTGTATACACACTTTGTCACGATGCCACTCTAAAAGAGCAAATGCTGTATTTTAACAATTTTGGACAGCTTTAACCGACATCTTACGGCCATTCCCTGCACCAGAAACTGTGCTATTTATGCGGCTCGTAGACTCTTCCAATTCTTCCTCCATCACTGGGATATACCCTGTATCATGTGTTCCAGCCATAGCATCCACTTCACAAGGAAGACTGGGAAGGATGATAGAATAGGAAATGTGCCATTGATGTGTCTTATGATAAAAAATGCATCTAAAAAAATAAGAATGATGATATTTTTAATGTTTGCAGGCTAATAATGACATGTATCTCCTGCTTTTGTTGTGTAAAAAAAAAAAAAAAAAAAAATGATGAAATATATTAAAACTTATTTAGCTTTTATTGCTTGGCTTTATATTAAAATTTCGATTTGGCAAGCCTGTCCCTTTACTTTTGTATTTCTGCCATAGATGACTAGAGAATGTACAAACATGTGAATGACTCCTAGTCAGATGTCATAAATTTGTGATCTTAATTAAAAAAAAAAAAAAAAAAAAAAAACCTCTGTGGTGTTGCCAAACATTTTATTTTCAGTGGAATTGCAGATTTTTGTGTCTGTTTTGAAAGACACTGAACCATTTTTTATAAAATATCTGAGTGATAAATCATTGCTTCCTTTCCTGGAAGATGATCTTTTCAGCATGATCATGAAACTGGTAAGATTTGTAAAGAAAAGGCACACTAAGAAGATAGTTACATTTTCCAAACTGAATGAATTTGTAAGAATTTTGTTAAACTCAAACATGTAGAAAGATGCTGCAAAGACTGAGTGTAGATTTCTGGCAGATAGGGCTATGCAAAATTTATCCAAAAAAGGAAATGTCACCAAAAGATTGCATGCAGAATTGCAACAAAGACAATGTTCATTACCATCATTGAGAAACTTCTGGCAAAGTCTCCTCTTACCCTCTTGCATGGCTAAACCCTGGATCCATTTGTGAAAAAAAAAAAAGACAGTCTAAAAAAGTGTTCTGTCCATCATGTGTGAAAGACAAGTTAACAAGTCAGCAAGTCTGACTGAGATGACATCATGAGTCATTACAAAGAGTTCGAAGAGGAGGCTGCTCGAAATATTGCTTTCAAGAATTTTAGCAAGCATGAAAAGTATCTGGACAAAAACTGGAAAATTGTTTGCAGATTGCTGGTACTTTCCATGGACAGGCCTCAGTGGAGAGAGGTTTCTCTGTCAATAAGGAAATTTCCACTGAAAATATGAAACAGCAGTGCATTATCACAGACTATTTGGCCAGTTGGAGGTGCTGGGAATGTTCTCATGACTAAGGCTCTTTGCAGTACTTCCAATGCTAGAACAGCATACAACCAATACCTTGAGGCTGAGAAGAAAAAAGGGCAGGAAGGAGCAGCTGGACAAAAATGGAAATCCATGTTTATGGAAACTGAAGAACTGAAAACCAAAAAACACAAGCTTGAAAGTTGCACACAAGATTTGCTCAAGTTGGCTGACAGCTATATGGAGAAAGCTGAGCAGACTCAGAAATTCACACTTATCACAAAATCCAATGTCATGTGAAGATCTGCAAAGGACAAGTCCAAAGTGATATCAAAATTGGAAAAGGAGGTGAATGTTAAACTAGATGAAGAAAAATAAAGAAGTTAACATTGTTCTGTACAATGAAAGTAATGAATAGTAGTAATGAATAGTAAGGGTATCTAATAGTTGGTTGGTTTGGCAATTTATGTTTCAGTATCAGTTTGTTTTTTTGTTTTTTTTGTTTTTTTCTTGATCCATGGTTTTTAATTTAGTATTTTTGCTTTGTAAAGTAGCCATTCATTTTCTTGTGCAATGATAGCATTTCCAGTTGATATCTGATTTTGTTTGAGATTGATAAATTTGCAACTTAGTCCATTTAACTCGCAATTTCTCATGTATTTCTGGTCCAATCTTAAAAATATTCATATGGCTGGAAAGAAAATAAAGTAATCTTTCTAAATATGTAATTTATGTGCTTTTATCCATTGAATTTTTTTTACAGCAACTTAAAACAGTATTTTTGGTTCGAACAGCTGAAAATGCAAAAAAAAATTTTTTTTTCTTTTTTTTTTTTTTTTTTTTTTCTTCTGACTAAATTTTACACTTGATTTTGTTTCATAAAATCAAAGTGACCAATCTTTTAGCAATATTCTTGAAATTGTACACTCACTTAGAAGGCACCTTAAACTACAACCAGGGAGATGTTCATTTCTTCTCTGGCCTGTGGAAGCAAATTCCTTCAAAAATTATAAAATAAGCAAAAAGAAAAAAAAGCAGGTGATAGTAATAAAAGTAAAAAAAAAAAAAAAATCAACTATCAAATTATTGAAACTACTATCTGACACTTGTTTTCAATTAAAGTTTATTTATTAAATTTTGAATAAATTTCAACTATAAATAACTACCATATTTATTAACAAATTGGTAAAAGACAAAAGAAATCTTTGCATAAACTATCTATATTTGTGTCTTTGGACAACACATTTGAGGAAGAAAATACTATAGCTCTCACCAGAAATTAGTTTATGATGTGGCTTTTAAAAAGCCCCAAAATGAAATCGCTTGTGTTTAAAATAATTAAAAATACGACAGTTATTTTTCTGGTATGCAAGAAGTGTTATTGTGATTTTACAAATAAATTTCTTCTAAACAAGGAAAATCAGCGAGTTATTTTCCCCGATACAGATTTTAACACTAAAATTAAAAACTATTTTAATCATTTTAATATATAATCTTAAGTGTAAAGATATTTGCAAAAATGAGATGAATTAATTTTCCTTGTTTAGAAGTATTTTATAGGCAGAAAACCCACTGAACACTGGTGGCTAAAAAAAAAAAAAATTTTTTTACTTTGGGTTTAAAAAAAAATGATTTGCAGTTTTGAAAATATACGCATTTTAAAACAGATTAAAATTTACTTTATTTTTTATTATCAAATTTTAGGTGTATAGATAGAAACAATTTAATTTGTAGAAAACAATTTTGCATTAGAGACTTGCATATCTGGAAAGATACACATTTTAAAAGTGTAATTAAGAACTATTTTAATTATTCTTAATATCTAAATTAGGTGCATTCTTTAGATAAATTTATTTATAAAAAAAAAAAAAAATTTTCATTCATTTTTCTTGTTTACAATAACTTTATTTTGTTATTGGTGTACTGGCTTACTAAAAAGCAATTACCCTTACAAAAAATCCGAATCATAACTGGCAAGTATTTCTTTATTGTTACTCGATTAACTTAATTTTACCACAAAAAGTTTTTTTAACTGAAAGAAATAGATTTCAGACATTGTTGTATTTTTCTTTTTTTTTTTTTCTTTTTTTTTTTTTTTTTTTTTTTTCTGTTTCAAACAGAAAAAAAGGAAAATGACATGATGTCTGAGTGTCATATATGTCGTATTTCCTTTTTTCTTTTTCATTTCTTTTGTAAACAAATAGATTTCACATTTATTTCCTAAAACTAGTCAAATGTTTTTAACATTTTTGTTCAATCTTTTTCTCTTACAATGGTATAAATGTTGATAAAATTTAATTTTATTAACATCTGAAAGTCTTTTTCAACAGTGTTTCTTAGTATATGGTCACTCTGTATTAATAGCACTTAAAAAAAAAAACAAAAAAAACAAAAAACGAATGATTTCGGTTTCGTAAAAAATTGATGCAGTTTCACGGTGGGAAGATGAAACTGAAAATGTATTTTTGGTTAAACTGCTCATCTCTGGTAGCTAAAATGTGTAGTCTTTTGGGGAAAATTTCTGTTTGTAGTTCTGTTCATTAAAACCATAACTTCACAGGAAATGTATATCAGTCAATAATTTTGACTGATACACATGAGTAATCTAAATAGCTGTGTAGTAGTAGTAGTAGTAAGAATCAAAGCGTGTAACTGAAAATTTTCAAGTGTAGTAGAAATCCAAAATGTAAAGTACGTGTAACATAACCAGATCTGCATCAAGTTGTGTTTTAGTCTTCAACACTTTGATTTCTTTACTGCTTTCAACTGATCCCTGAATTATTGGATGCACTTGTAACTTTTCTTTGAACATCTCATCTGTCAAACTATTAAAAGATAAATCGGAAAGTTTGTGGTTTTGAAATTGATGAACATTCACTTTGTATATGTATCAGGCCTTGAAATTTAACATACTCCTGGAAAAGTCCTAGAATTTTTTTTTTACACAAATCTGTGGTAATCCTGCATACAGCAAATCTTAATTTTTACTTTAATGAAAAAAAAAAAAAAAGTGTAATTCTTGTGATATTAAAATTGGTACTAACTAGCACTTATTTTACATTGAAGGTTTACTCTTCACATATGGTGTGACAGGTTCAGGCAAGACATACACAATGACAGGTAGTCCAAAGGATCAAGGTATTCTGCCCAGATGTTTGGATGTTATATTCAACACAATTGGGTCCCAACAAGCAAAAAAATATGTAAGGAATGTTTTAAATATTTTAAATTTTTTCAAAATTCATTTTTCTTTTGAACAAAGGTAACATTGTAGTCTACATTATAAATTTACAAACTTTTTAATTAAATTTTTATAATTGTTTGATGTTTCTTTTGCATGACTATTATTGCTCTCTTTACTTTTATTTTAAATCTTTAACCAATGAAGATTACTAAAGATTAGTCAATATTTTTTAACTTGTCATTTTTAGGTATATAGTAATAGTTCGGCAATCTCTTGTAAATGGTTTTCCTTAATATTTAATATACAACATTAAATTTCCTTTTTATAAACCTTTAATTCTGAACTGCTTTTTTAATTAGGGTAATGATACATAATGATAAGTACTTTGTGTATGAAAATTTTAATGTTGATACAATTTCCTCATCTAAATCTTAAGTCTTTTTTGTTAACTACAGGTGTTCCAAAGTGATCATGCAAATGGTTTCACTGTTCAAAGTGAGGCTGATGCTATGGCCAAACTTCAAGATGACATTATGCCATCTACATCAACTATTCCTAAAACTCCTAGAAGGTGTGAATATTTTCTTCAGATAATGTTTTTGAATTGTCTAATTAATTTTTTCCCCTGTTTATTCAATATTAATATCTTTGTAATGTTTAATTGGCTTCTCCTTGGAAATGCCACTTGGTAAGCAACAAGTTCATCTTTGTGCTGTATTGTTTGCTGTAGCTTGTGTGATACTCTATTGTGCATGTATGATTGGTTATATCAAGAATCTTTTATGACATAAATAAAACTTGAAAAATGTTCTAAGTGTAATAATATCATCATAAAAATATAACATTTGAAAATATTTGCCCATCAAATTTTAAATCTTTTGGCATTAATTTGAAAAATTCTAGAAGTTTTTCTTCTATAATAACTACTTGTTACTAATCTTTACTTTGTGAAATATTTTTGTGTGTTTCAAAATGTTTCATCAGATCCTTATACCAAGCCTGGCAACCATGTGACTTGAGTCCACGACTGGGGGCGGACATGTGGAGACCTAAATTTCTAGATAACTATTCCTGAGAACATTTTTAGCAAGGAACTTGTTAATAATGTCCAGTAATTAGTTAATTAGCAACCATATATAATGTTAGGAAGCAACTTACAACTCTTGACTTATTTCCATAATTGCAAATGTACAAAGAAAGAAAAAATACCATAAAATAACTAAATGCAAAAAAAATCACATTATTCACCATAAATTAGACATTTTTAGATAATGTTGCAAAAATAATGATTTAATTTGTTTATACCAATTGATTACAGAAAATATAATTGTATAAAACAATCAGAAAGCAATTTCAGCATTTTACAAAATTGTGTATGAACAAAGTCTGAAAATACTTTGTAAAAATATTCACATTTTTCAGAGAAAATAATTTTATCTTTACAAAATTTATTGTAATTTTTGTTACATGTACAATTTGTCTTGCTGAAGATGAAGAAAATACTTATTTCATTATGATACAATAATAAATATTACCAGTACACATGATTTTAAAAATTAAAATCAATTTACATTAACAAGAACATAAAAATAATTAACAGGATAATTTGGAGTTAACTAATTAAATATATATTTAATTAAAAAAATTGTAAAAAGAGGGAAAATTGAAAATAATAAATATCTGGTATCATTGTGGTATCCAGTGTAATTTTTAAATTATCACAATCTATTTCTTTCAAAAATGTTCATGTTTCCTCTTCTGTGGAACATTCTTGATATTTTAATATTTTTAGAGATCCTAGTTTCAAGGTCTGGTAAGTTATCAAATTTTTGGCATTCCATTTCATCCATCAAATGTCCACATTTTGAGCAATTATGGCCTGGATCAAAGTTGTATTCTTTGATTTCAACATTTTAGTTTTTTTTTTTGTTTTTGTTTTTTTTAATTGAAATTTTTCAATAACATTTTGAACTGTTAGAAAATATGCACTTCCAAAACTTTGTCTTAATTTTCCAAATAGTCTGGTGAATTCACTAAGTATAACAAAATTAAATCACTACTTAGCAAATATCTACAAACATCAATTAATGTTCAATGGTTAAACTAGTATCTCTTGTTAATGATTTCTTTTCCCTTAATTTCCTCCCATTCTTTTTGACATTTTTCCAGAATTAGAAATAAATTTTCCAAAATTTTAACTTTTTCAGTGAAATTAACTGTTTCTGCAGTATCCTCCCTATTTAATAATGGGTGTGTTTTAATGGCATCTACGGTTTGATCACAAAAAACTTTTAAACAATGGGAAACATTTTGTTGTCCAACAGGTTTTGGGTACACTTGCTACATCAGTTAGTTTTGACAGCTTATAACAAATTGAGTCTTTTTCATATTCAAAAAGTCCTTTTACAATTTCCCATTTTGCTGTCATCTTTTTGCCTTCAGAATAAGATAATAATTCACAAGTAGGTTCAGTAATCCAATTATTCTGAATATTTTTAAAAAGGTGGACATGCTCAAAAAGTAAGCACAAGCCATTTTTAGTTATCCAAGGCTTATTAAAAACAATGTCATCTTTTTTTTAAAAAAAAAAAAAAAAAAAAGATTGATAAGTCCTGTTATTGTCACATACAATTGCAATTACTTGACTGTTTGATTGCATCAACAATATATAAGCTTTTTTTATATAAAAATGTTGCCTCTAATTTATATAAAATTTTTGGACCTCTATTTAAACATTTTACCATGATGCCCAATACTTTTTTAAATAAGTTTCCTCCATGATTTTGTAGAGCAACCTTGGCATACACTTCATCAACTAAAAGAATACACTTTTTCTGATTTTCAGAGATATTCACTAAAATATCAAGATTTTGAAACTTCTGATATCAAAGCTGGTAATGTTCTCACATTGGGTAACTTAAAATCATCCTGAAGTCTGTTATATAATGACTGCAATGTAACAAAGCTCCGATAAGAATATCAGAATCATGTTTTGTCTCAATCCTTTGTGGCAACATAACATTAATATGCCCCTTTAATTTATTTTTTTTCTTATCAATTTTTAAGTTACTAAGATAATGAATTGTTTCATTGATTTGTAACTAGTGTTGAAACATTGATATTTAACTTAATGAAAGAGAAAAAAATTGTATATATACCTGCATTGTAACATACATTCTTAAGTTTTCAAAAATTTTACTTAAAAACATTGGAATATTTCCAGTGAAAAAAAAAATCATCAGATTGGATGAACAGCTGATTATTTGATTTATAGCATGTAACTGCTGAGACAGTTGATCAATATTCTGATACAAATTTTCAAAAGTGAGTTTTGTATTTTTCTAGAAACTGTGCCAACTCATCATTTTGCACAGAAGCAGAAATTTTGTTGTTGGTTTTTGTTGAGGACTTGGGGCAAATTGATGGTGAATTTCTGGGTCATACTTTTCTTGTAATAACCACCATTTCATAATCTGATGGAAAATTCCTTTCACAAACGTTTGGTTTGTCAGGGGTGTTGTCTCCAGGTATTGCTTTTAACCACTGTTCTTGCTCATTCAAACAGTGGAAGACAATATACAAACCTTATTTTGTTAATCATATTTAACACAACAATCTGTTACACAGTACTTTTTACCATTTTGAGAAATATTTTGGGATTCTGAAATTAAAAAAATATTAACTTAGACTATTATTTTGTAAAAATTATATCCTGCTTCTAAAAATAAATACAAATAAACCTTATATTCTAAGTTCTGGAGATTTAGGATTCAGAATTAAGAATTCTAAAGTTTGTATGAATGTGGGAATTTGTTATGTCAATTTCCATTGTCTTTAAAGAATTACATTGTTCCAAAGAATTTTCAAATTGTTTCACTGGTCAGGATCCATCTTATGTTGAAGTTACATAGTGAACTGAATTTCTCTCATTAAAATTTTTGGATAATTGTATTTTATGGGATGTGTGGATTGATCACCTTCTCCCTCATAAAATACAATTATCTAAACAAAATTATTCAGTTTAATATTTTTACAGTATGTTTTTTAAAAAAATTTAAATGGGTTAATTTTTTTTGTTTTACATCTTTAACAAGAATGCTAGTAAAATTCAAAATGTTTTTTTTTTTTTTAAATACCTGTATATTTTTAAATTCATTTGTCATGAAGAATAATATAGAACAAATATTAAGTTAAATTTTTATTCAAATTTTTTCATATGCACAAATTTCTGTATAGTCATTTTTGAAAATTAGCCATGTAATCTTTTTCTTACAAGGATAGTATCAACATATTTCACATGTTATAAAGAAAAATTATTCCTTAAAAAATGAATTTTATAATCAAGATATTTGTTATGAAGAATAATAGCATAAAAAAATTAGATTAACTTTCTGTGAGAACATTATTAATGACATTTTTTTTGTGAATTTCTTTTTAAAAGACATCTTTTCCTTTATATTTTTGTGTATATATTTAATAGTTATAAAATATTAAATTTATTGAGTCTAATTTTTGACATTAACTTTGTGATAAATTCTTTAATAGGTATCATTTTTCATTAATTTTGCATTGAAAAATGTTAGCTTTGTTTTTAATGTGTTCTATTTATTTATGAAGAATGACAGAAAAATTCAACATTAAAAAAAAAAAGTAATACCTGTTTGTTAAAGCAAAACAAATTATTCATAAAAAAAATAATTTTATACTTAATATATCATAGAGAAAAATATTCATTTATATTAACTTTTTATTTTGTGATAAAATTCTTAATGACACTTGTGAATTTTGCACCCAAAAAGTTTTTAAAGATAAAATATTGCAACTTCAGATAAAATAAACATTACTTACTTGAGTATCTTGAATAATAAACTTAACTTAATCCAAGGGTAAAAAGTCAAAATTTTTTTTAAATAAAACTTAATCTAATTCCAGCAAAAAACTTTTGCTTGTTGACAGTTGGCCCCAGTGCCTGAAGAGCTACATGTGTTGTATAGGTCTGAGTTAAGCAATGCCTTGAAACAAACCAGTAAACATCTGGTTAATAGGAAGGAAACTAAATATTAAATTACAAATTAATTATTCAAACATAACACTCAGGAAATAAATACTAAAATTAAACTTGTCTTAAATATCTACATTTATTTTCAAACTAATTCTATTTTGTGGAGCTGATGCATTGACCATTGTAGCAATGAATAACATATAACGCTATATAGTACCATAAAAGAATTATCACACAAGCTTATTCACTGGGTGTGATGGATACATTGTCGTCTAAATGATACAAACATGAAAATAATACTGATCTCATTTTAATAGATATATTTACCAAAATTACACAAAAATATCTTGAAATACTAAAGAGTAAATTTATTCAAAATCACCATTGGCTTCAACCACAGCCTCCAGATGACTTTGGAATCTCTTACAACTCTTTTGAATGGTCTCCTTGTTTAAGTTAGTGAATGTTTCCATAATCTTTGCCTTTAGTTTTGTTGGTCTCTTGCTCAACTGTGTCCCACACATAATCAAGGGGATTGCAGTCTGGGGAGTTAGATGGCCAGATGTAAGGGGTCACAGAAATTGTCTGACAACTATGACTGGGTTCTCCTGCTTGTGTGACATGGTACAGTCTTGTCAGATATAGGGTCTTCGAGCAGCCACCCTCTTGACCCATGGCAGCACTACCTCCTCAAGGCACTTGATGTAGGTCTCCGTGTTGAGTCTGAGGCCCTCACCAACAAATTTGGGAGGGTCTTTTCTTGTCAGAATGATCAAAGTGAGTTTTCAGAGCTGTTGTACCTTCATAATCACTATTAGACTTGTCCAACTCTTTCTGAATCCTTTGCACTGTCCTTAGAGTGACACCCAAACACTCTGAAATGTTCATATTGGAGTTTCTGACATGAATGCCAAGCAGTAGAGCATGTCGTTTCCAAATTTCTGGTAGAGCAAATTGTATTCTGGTGCTCATTTTTCGCACAGATGGTGCCCAACTGAACATACTATGCATTGCAGTTGACAAAATGAAAAATGAATACACATGCAGTAAATTAAAAATATAAAATAACGACAATTTACCCATCGCATCCTGTAAATAGTTTTGAGAACAAAACTTTGGTTCCGAATAGTTTAATATAAAAAAAGTAATAGTTAAAGTTCATAAAGAATTTAACTCAATTCTCATTTGAAATTGCCAATCTGATATAACTATTTTGATATATAGCAGTTTTCAATGACTAATTTAAATTTCCTGAGGGACCTGTCAAGATAGATGTAAAGGCTAAAAGTAACATTAGGCTTTCCTTTGTAAATTTGTTTCAACATTGCATAAAATTGATTTGTTGTTTTGGTAACCTTGCTTATTCAAACATTTTTAGCAGTTGCCAGTGTGACTCGAGTCAATTTTAAATAATGTCAAAAGCTTGTTCAGTTTTTGTTAGATGGTATGAAATGCATTTAATTTGAACTAAATTAATTCAAAAACATCACTTTTGTGCTGTGATTGCTCTCATATCATCAGCCTTAGAAAACAAACAAATGCTCAATATTAGTCAATTTTAAAATATTGATTACAACATTCATTGAAGAAAGGTAAGAATGTTAAAAAGATTTTTGTTGTTTATGGAGAAGGTTCTGTAAATAAATGGGTCAAAAGTAGTTCACAAATTTTGTACTAGAGACTTGATAAACAATGTTCCAGTTGTGGTTGATGTCTATCAAATGAAGACATTTGTATTTAAACAGTGTTGGGCAACTGACATCTATACTGATAATATACAAATCAAGTGTTGACGGTCATTTACATCAGCTTTGTTACTGATTTTCATTTACGTTTTAGGAGGAAGTTAAGAAGATAACTGAAAGATGGCAGAAAATTTTAAATATTTTCAGTAATGTAGAAAATAATTTTATTTTTACTTAAGCTGAACAATAATTTGGAATAACCCAAGTTATAACTCATAAACTACAGACAATAGGTATTTTTATATTACAAAGAAGTGATTAAGAAGCATATACAAAAAAATTGGACCTGATAGCAAGAGGAATTTTTCCTATTTTAGATGTGATTGTTTAACAAATTACCAAGTAACACAATCTACTTGATTTGAATTTTACTAGTAGACATCTTTCAACTGAGTTTTTATGATGTGAAAAGTACCATTTTTGAAATACTGTGGATATATCTGGAAAAAAATTACTTTTAACCAATATGTAGTTTAAATCATGTAATAAATATGTACTATGTGTAGATTAGTTTCTGGCAGAAGACTAAAGGAATTTAGTAGCGGAAGATTGTATTGTACTCATGGTGTTCTATACTCCAGGCCAAGTCATGGCGCAACAGAGAGCCAGAACTGGAGGCCTATTGAAAAATGTAGGATTTTCAGAAATTTTAGAAGAAAATTAAGTCAACCACTTTATGAAATACTTAGAATAACATTTTTATTCACACCTGAGGATAATAGGATGTGTTGAAAGATAAATAAATGAAAATATGTATTTTTGCTATGAACACTGATAATTATTAAACAACACAAAGGGTTAATTATGATTTCTGGTAAAAGATATATTGAATCAGAAATTTATATTATTTACAGGTGTCACTGAATCCTTTATTCAATCTATTCCCTGTGAGTGAATAAAGACTAATGTTTAAATTTACATTACAGTTACTGGGTTTGACAAACAGAACCCGGGAAGGCTGGAAGACATCAGCCGAAGTGTGTATATAACAATCAATCATCGCAGAAATATAGACAAATAAAACAAAATCATTCTAGGAAAGTTTCAAAACTTTTAGAGCTGGTTCTTTTTCTGATCTAGGTGTGCTATGTTTGCAAAAATTTCTCAAAACTATATTTGCAAAAATAGAAGCATGCTTTTTCTCCATGTTGAAAAAATGAAACTCAGAAATAAGTATAAAAATGTTACTTAATGATTTATAGCAAACCTTTTCCTTTATTGTATGGAAAAGGATGAAACAAAAAAAATAACCATTGACAAGTGTGGTCAGAAGGAACTTTTAGTTTTCCACGGTTAATTAAATTGGTATACTTTCCATATTTTTCATAATAAAAATGGGTTTCACATTCACTGGGTTGATTATCATTTCTTGTAATATATCCAGCTATGTATACAAGAGCCATTTTTATTTCATTGGAAAGAGATGGTTCTAAATTTTCCAGATTGTCAAATATTTCTGAACCTTCCTCACAAAGTTTATAATCACAAGATGTACATTGACCTGGATTAACATCAAATTCATCAACATTTACATTTTGATTTAAAAGTAAAGATGTCTGCTTAATATGCAGCTTTTCAATAGATTGTTGAACATTTATAAAATAGGTGCCACTTGATCCTTGGCAAAGTTTACCAAATTCTTTTTCTAATGGATCGGTTGAAAATTGCCCAAGTAGTACATATTTATGACTTGTAGCTAAAAGGCGTCGACATAGACTAACAATTCCATGGCAGTAGCAGTGTTTTGGGATAATTGTTTTTTACGATTACCTTGACTGCCAGCCATATTAAGAGCCATTTTACCAAATTCAATGATAAAATCAAGTTAGGTGTCATTTGGAGATCTGATTTCAGCTTGTAGAGGATCATTACGTAATTTATCAATTTGAAGGGATTTAACATTTAAAATTTTCCACCATGTCAAAACCTTGTTTATGAAGAGTATCATTCTTACCTGCACTTATTTCAGACTGAGTGAGAAGTGCATTATATGTTTTTTCAGAAAACACTCTGAGGCAAGTAGAAACCTGCTGTCTTTCTATTGGCTTTGGAGCAATGGAAATTTCATTTAAATCTGAAAGTTTGACTAGTCTTTCAGATTCAAAACTATATAACTGTTTAAGATGTGTCCATTTTGCAACTCTACTTACTCCATCATCATCAAAGATTAGTTCTCCTGTTTTTTCCCTCAGCCACAAATTGCGAATATTTTTCAACAGATGAACATAATCAAAAAGAAAATATTTATTATCTTCAGTTAACCAAGGTTTTTCAGGAAGTGTAGGATATAATTTAAAAAAAGCTTGATTTACGCGGATGCCATCACATATAATAGCCTTTATATCAGCTGGTACAGATGTGATGGCTTGGACTGTTAACTCAATTTGTTCAAATAAAAAGGCAGATGTTAATTTTGAAATTGGAATCAATTTTGTAAGAAAATTTGGACCCCCATTGAGACATATCAACATTATACCAAGTACTGTTTGAACAAGTACAGATGGATTGTCAACTGATTTACCAAATAGTTGTTTGCCATGATATAGCAACATCTTTTTGATATATACTTCATCATGGAGAATTATGCACCCTTTTTGACTGGTATTAAGAGTATTAAATATTGATAACAAAAGATTTTTCATTAAGTTTTGAAACTTTTGACATCATCCTTCCTAATGTTGCTAATGAGGGTAATTGAAAATCATATCTTGATTCATTATACAATGTTTGTGATCTTGCATAGTACCCAAAAGCATGCACAACTATATCTGAGCTGTATTTTATTCCAACCATTTTGGGAGCCATTGCTAAAAATTGTTGACTCAGGATATTTTTCTTGTGATCAAAAGCCATAGAATTTAAATATCGGATGATTTCTTCCAGTTTTGATCAAGTATCAACTGTATTTATGATTTTTGGACAGGCTGCTAATATAACACTTAACTCCATAATGAAATGTTTCAAAGCACAAATTGTTATAAATTTTCAACATAAAGAGAGAAATACCATCAATAGATTTTGATGATTGAACAGTTAAAATATTTTCATCCAAAAATGCTACAACTGGACATATAAAGTCTTTCTTGTTAAGCAGACTTTCTTTCAAATTTGTATAATTAATTTTATCTAATTCTAAAAAAGCATTAAGTTCATCAGCAATTTGATTTCTAACAGTACTGGAGGTTTTTTTTATATTCCTTTAAACAGCTGAGGGTGTTGGTATTTGACTACTTGGCACACCTGGCCATACAGATGGTGGATTTTTTGGATGTATTTTTCCATTAACTTTTATGGTATCAAAATTTGAAGGCCAATGTTGTTGACAAATAACAGTATTGTTAGTAACATTTAGATTGGCATTTGGAACTGATTTTATCCATTGCTCTCTCTTGTTTTTGTTTTTTGGAAAACGATAAACTGGTATTTTATTAATCTCACCACACAATTTTGTCTTGCTGGCTTCTGTAATTTGTTTTGCAAGCAAACACACAGCACTTCCGGGACATGGCTAGGAATTAAGAAATAGTATCTGAAATGGTAGATTAAACATCTTTAACAAATATTTCTCTTACTACTTCAATTTAGGAGTAAATTTTCAAGCTAAATTAACTATACTCTTAATTACAGCTTTTATCCATGCACCCTGCCCAAATACACACAATCAATTAAAACCAAAAATTTTAGAGTTGCCTTCAGCTTGAGAATCCACTTCTTAAATTTTAAAAAAATGGTGGGGGGTATGGTTTTGTTTGAAGAATAATGTCGGGTTTGCAGTTTTGCACAATATTATTGATAAATAAAATGGTATTATTATTCTTGTCTTTTTTGTAGTCAAAAGGCGTAAAAAAGGAGACCTTTCTAAAAAAAAAAAAAAAAATAATTAAAAATAAAATATTGACATTAACTGCATGTAATAAATTTATTATTATTTTTTTTTTTTTTAATTCTAATAAGTAAAAAAAATACTTACAGTTCACCAATTGGTAACTAATGTAGTAAAAATAATCATTTATTCTTTAACTTCGGAAACAAAAGCGTGAAGAAATTTTTTTTTTTTTTTTTTTTTTTTTTTTTACTTTTAATGGGAATGTTGGATAAAATTTTAATAGAGAAATGTTAATGAACCTTTCTCTATTAAAATTTTATTCAAATTTATTATTCAAACTTAAACTTTTAATAGAAAAATGTTGACTTATGCTAATTTTTTATCATGGTTAAAAACTTGAGAAAATTGAACTTTAATTTCGTTGACGTTGTGTTTTCACTCATACTAACAATGTTTTTTCTAGCGATATCAAAAATAAATATTAAGTAATGACATTGAATTTATGGGAAAAAAAAAACATTTTTAATTCATTTTATAATAAAAATAGTTTTCTTTACGTCTTTGAAGAAGAAACTAAATTAAATTCTGTTCAAATTTGTTAACGTTGTTTTGTTTTGCTTCTTAAAATAACACAAATTACTCAAAAAGAATTGCATTTTATCAATAAATAATTTTTTAAACTTTAATCAAAAAATGTTGAACAAACTTTAAGAAGGGAAAATGCCAAAAATGAATTAAACTTTAATTTAAAAATGTTAAGGCTTTAAACTTAAGTAAATCTTTTTGTGCGAGTAAATTTAAGCACCAAAGTTTACTTTTTACAATTTAAATATAAATAATGTATGGACTCGAACTAAAATAATCAAATATACTTACTTCAAATAAGTTAAATGATATTCCAACCAAAGGTAAAATTAAAAGATTCCTTTGAATTTCTCAAGCCAACAACGTAAGAGTACACACTACGCAGCAATTCGCTCAAACAAACTAAAACAATCTAATTGTCAGCCGGCCTCCAGTCTATCGAGGTAGCAAGCGTTACGCAGAGGCCTGTTAATATAGAACGCCATGATTGTACTAGTCTTCTCAGTAGAGGTATCTGCTCTTTGAAAATTTAATATTAGGGAATAGTAGAAAATTAATAACTTAGTATTATAACTTAGTTTGCTTGCACAATAAATTATACTAGAATATTTTTATTATAAAATGTCATAGAATTTGCCTAAAAGTTTTTTATCCAATGTTTTCAAAGCTTACATGTATTTTGCATTTAATAATCAAAAATATATTTCTGCAGAGAAAAATCAGAATTTGTAGAAAGTCGTCGTCTACGGGATACAACCAAAGTGACAGGCATTAACAACAAATGTTTGTATGCGGTGTTCTTGTCTTATATAGAAATCTACAACAATGGAATCTTTGATTTGCTTGAGGAATTAGTGTGTGATCCCATCACAGGCTATAAGTGAGTGGTACTTTTGTTTATTACTAACAACAGCTTTGTTTTTTTTTTTTTTTTTTTTTTGGCTTTTTTCTTTCTTTTATTGGTTAGAGAGTATCTGAATTCTAGTTTTATTTATAGATAAAAAATTGATACACAGTGGTTTGTCTATATATTTTTTTTTTTAAAATGATATGCCAAATACCTTTTAGTCATATCACCTTTTATAATTTGCACTTTCTGATTAAGTGACTCCACTTTCATTTCAGTAAAATATAGAAATGAAACTGCAATCAAGTTGGTCTTTTACAAATTTTTTTCATGTATTTTGCAGAACAAAAAGATTAAATGTTATGACTAAAACCATGTTAAAGTTTGAGTAGATGATCAAGTAGCTTTTACTGGTAGCTTTTGTCAAACATGAAAAGCATAAATATTTTTCTGACATGCTACTTGTGAATGATTTGCATTCAAATGTACACCTCAATGAATTATCAAGTTACTTTCATATACACTGAACTATTTTCCAAAATGTGTATTGACAGATTTATTTTACAAATTCATATACCAATGAGTTTAAATTTCATCTCCATATCTGTTTTTGTTATTCCTGCATGAAAACCAAAATACTCAATTAATCCTTTCCAAAATTGACTTTTTTCTGTTTTTTTTTTTTTTTTTGTTTTTTTATATATAAAATCTTTGTCACTCAAGAGCTCCACAAAGCAAGATTCTAAGAGAAGATTCTAATAAGATGATGTATGTCCATTGTTGTACTGAAGTTGAAGTGAAAAGTCCTGATGAAGCTTTCAATGTCATTTATGCTGGTGAGTTTCTCTTGATATTGATTTCTGTTGTTGTTTCAAGCATTAAGTAAATTTAGCCAAATTATAGAAATCTAAATAAGCTACCTATCAAAACCTGTTTTATTTGTTTCCTGTCACATCATTGATCATAACTCTGATTTAAGTTGGATGGATTAAGGCAGGAAGAAGTTAATAAAAAAGCTTGACAAGAATACTTAGAAGCCAGTCTTACTGAAACACTAGTAACTAGACTATGAAAGCTAATCATCAGGCATCATTCTACATTTGTTTAAAACTCAGATCATATCAAAGGCTTTTCTCACCTGATTTCTGCCACTTGAAAATTATTTTCTTAAGTGACAACACTATGTAATAGTTAAAACTATACTTTTTTTAATTTTTTTTTAAAGAAAAAACTTTGAGATAACAATTAAATCTTTTATCCAAATAGATGTGTAGTGAAAATTTTTATTAATTTTATGATTTATTTTTTAAACTGATTTTTCATTCATGAAAGTTTCTGATTTAAAAATCTATGTAATACTAAAATTCTAATCTTGTGTGTTCCTGAGATACAGCTTAAATGATACCTTATACATTAACCAATTTAGGAGCATATTGTACCTTGAACCCCCTGCTAAGCATAGTACTAAATTGAAATTATACAAGGAATTATTGAGCTAGGGCCTTTTTCTGTTTATTATGGCCTTTTTAATAGGAAATTTAGTATTTTTCAATACACATTCTTATATCAGTTCATGTATAAAAACAAACATTTGCATATTATATTCCAACGTTTATGTGTGTGAAAAATAACCATTCATAATACATTATAACAACATTATTAAATAAATTTAAATATACATAACACAACATTTATATAATTTACTACACTACATTAGAACATTTATAAATAACTGTTTGAAAGGTGAAGAGGCTATATGTCACATGACTTGATGATAAATAGATGCATGCTGATTTGCTGTTATGTATTTTGAAATAAATACATGGAAGAAACAAGTATGTATAACAAAAAATAAACTTATTTTGAAAGACTACACCTGTTTTAAGCTTTTACTCCAAATTTTCACTGAAAATTTTTCCCCTTTGATTTAAATTAAATTTAAATTTGAACAAAGGAATGACTCCTATCTAGAATATAAGAGAAAGCTGGAAAATGGAGTTCACATTGGCAAAATCAAAATGAGACAATATGGATGCCAACTTGAGAAAGAAATCACCAATCAGTGAATAGTACCTTGCAATACATATTTGTTACAATATCAACTGTAATATCAATGTTGAAATCTGCTCATGAATTCATTCAATTGCATACTGCATCAAATGTATTTCAAAGGTAAGACCAAGCTGCTTTTGCACAAACCCCCCACTGAAAATTTTTTTTCCCTTTGATTTAAATTAAATCTAAATTTGAACAAAGGAATGACTCCTATCCAAAATGTAGATGGAGAAACCCAGAAGAGAGTAATATTGAAATGCATCATTTTTCTCCACAAATTATAACCGTGATTTCAAAAACAATCATCATTTTCTTTAAAAAAAAAAAAAAATGTGTGAAACTCAGAAAAGCATGGGTAATTTGGCTAGTAATTAATAATTTATACTTATTCTGAAAAAAGCTACACCTGTTTAAGCTATTCAATTTTCAATGAAGACTAGTGCAACAATAAACCTTTTACATACAAATTAAAAGGTGTAATTAATAATAAAATTGATAATGTTGTTTCCTCATCATTTTGTATCATGAACTATCTTTAAAAGGAACCCAGCTGGTTTATAGGTTGTCTAGCATTTTTTAAATCTACATTTTCATATTTACATACTTTGCTATCAGGATATATTGCTGACTTGCAAGTGACAAATTACGAATTACTTTTGTGGTGGTAAAATGTTTTTTGTTACATATTGAAAGCAATGCAAGCAGCATGTTGAGCTTATTAAACTGGAATCTTAGTGGTATATTTTTGTACATGATTTTTGCTATTTGTACAGAATATTTTCAAGTAGTTCTTAGTTGTCCAGAATATTAATGGGAGTTTTTTCTGAATGTTTTGACATCAGTAAAACAATGTAGTTTAAAAGTGACCTTCATAGTGTCATGTATTTATGAAAAAAAAAATCTGCATTTCAAATACAGCTTTTAGGTTCAAGATTAAATTTAGGAATTTTTTTTTTTTTTTTTTTTTTTTTTAAGATATGGAAATCTTTAGAAGATTTTTAGATATGGAAATCTTTGGGAGATTTTTAGATATGGAAATCTTTTTAGAATCATACAGTTTTGGAAAGTTAGAATCAAATCATGATACAAATAGAATAAATGTATTGTGTATAAATTGTCATGGTTATAGAAAAAAAACTTGTGCTATGCAGGTTTATATTGATATATATTTATATTGATATATATTGATTAGGAGTAAATTGTGCAGGTTCAGGATGTTTACATTAAGTTTGTGCTAAAGTTAGTTTTCAATATTGGGAATCTCGCTCACTGGATGAATTTCCATTAAAATGAAAAATGTTCAATTTGTGAAACTTGATAGATGTAGAAATTGCAATTCTATTTTAGGACAAAATAGACGCAAAGTGGCTCGTACTGCTCTGAATGAAACTTCTAGTCGTAGTCACAGTGTGTTCAATATCCGTGTTGTTCAGGCTCCTTTAGATGATCGTGGGGAAGAAGTCATTCAGGTAAGTATTTAATTTACCATCTGCTTGTGTGTGTGTGTATATATATATATATATATATATATATATATATATATATATATATATATATATATAAATTTTTATTATTTAAAAATATGTATTCATCACCACATAGAAATTACCATGTTTCAGAACTAAAAACTAAACTTTAAATTAAAGTTTTCCATTCTCAAACAATGTTGAATAACTTTAGAAAATAAGATTTAATTTTTTTAGCAAAATAGTATTATATAGTTTAAGTTGGAGGGGGAAAAGGGATTACGAAATTTTAAAAGTCTGTTGCCTTTTTTGACTAGTCAGGATACAAGTCTAATTTAAGATGACAAAGTGTAAGTATAGGTTAAGGGTTAGGTGTGGGTTTGTAATTTCTGCCTGTCTATACTGGCTTCTTTATATGAGGATGTGTTATCTTTTTTATTTTTTTATTTTTTTTTATTTTTTTTTTTAAAGGGCATACATAAGATACACTACAATACATTGACATTGTTATTTATTTTTCTATAAAATACATTGGGATTGTCTTAAAGGGGCTTCAAATATGATTGTTATATTTTATGTATTTATATTTTTATTTATAAAGATCTAAAATAGTCTATTATATTAGTATACAAGATAATGGTATTGTTAAAATTAAGATTTAGGAATTTAATTAAATTTTTTACTTTTTGTGATCAAATAATAGACATATAATTATGAAATTTTTTATGTTTTAAAGTGAACATAATGCAGTGTCTACAAAAAACAGTTACTACTTTGATTTAATAAATGTTTATTTTTTAGAAACTTAATATATAACTTATGTAGGCACAAAGAACATGGGTAATTTTAAGATCTATAAGCTCTTTTTTTTTTTTTTTTTTTTTTTTTTTTTTTAATAATTTCCACTTTACTGTTGGTACTTTATTGGCTTTTAAATGCCAATGTGTGTGTATGTATATATAATATATATATATATATATATATATATATATATCAAGTATGTAGTGCAGTTCAATTTACATTACATGAATCATTCATACCAAAAAGATATAGAAGTTAATGATATAAGTGGCGAGAATACATCTTCGCAAACAAATTTAATAAGGTACATTAACCCCGAACTTGTAGATGAATGGTATGATCCCTGTTTATAAATTCCAGTTGCATAAGGTCTTTTTTTAGTTTTTTACAAGCTTTCGTCTATTCCTACAGACATCATCAGGTATGGAAATAGATTTTCTTGAATTTTGTGCTGAATTACTTCTTGATCTGGGAGAAATCTTGCATGGTGCACCAGATCTCAATTTGTTCTCAACAGTTTTCACCTTTTTATGCTTAGAAATAACAGAACTAATGGTATATTCAGGCTATCTGTTACTTTCCTATAGATCTTGCCTTCCTTCCATTGTTTGATCAAATCTTTTTGCCAATTTAATAGTTCCTTGCCTTTCTCCACAATGATAATTGTGTATGATTTGCATGTGGAGATAACTTTGTATAAGAAATAAATTCTGGAATGTTCTAGATTGTTCCAGTAATAAGATAATTGGAAGAATCTAGCAAAATCTTACAAATTAATTATGTAAATATATTTAATTTAAGCTATTTGATATTAAAGACATATTTTGTACAAATACTTCTTGTCTCAAAATTTTGTAAATAGTACATAATTTCATTTATAACAAAGTTTTCTGTTTTTTGCATATTGCAGTATTATGCAATTGTGTAGGAATTGTTTTCATATGTTATGACTGTTAATTAAAAAAAATTTCATTGCATATGAATATTTATGTCCCCCTCCATATACACACACACACACACACATATATATATATATATATATATATATATATATATGGAAATTTTTCAATTTTTATTTGATTAAATTGTTTTCTTTTCCAGTGTTTGGAAAGTAATTACATATTTCACAACTATGAGTTGACTAACCGAAGTTGAATGATTGGAAAGTCTATAAAATTAGTTTCAAATCTCTTCTATTTGAATATGTCATTTATAGTGCATGTCAGTTTAACTGGGCAGGACTATAACTTTAAAAAGCAACATAGTCAAGTACTGTTACAGAAGTATTTAAAACATTTGTGCAGTATATATGAATGTATTGAAAACTTGTACATATCAGCTGTGTTTTTAAATTTTGAAAATGACAATTGTAATATCTCTTACAAGCCTTGTGTTGGAAGACAGCCTACACTGATATGAAAAACTTTTGGAAGACTATTGAATTCAAGTGAATTGGAAAAACTTGCAAAGAGGGAATTTGGGTTCTTCATAAGTTTTTGTTTGAGAACCAAACACTAGTGTATCATCATTTGCACCAGTCTTCTAACCATGAATATTAACCTCCTTCCATTTTTGCATTGCATTGTGACAGGTGATGAAAAATAGGTTTTGCATGTAAACAGAAAACAAGACTCACAAAATGAGAATTCATTGCCAACACCAGAAGCAGGATTCCATCCACAGAAGTCTTTGCTTTGTGCCTGATAGAATATGGAAAGTGTTGTTTATTATGAGCTACTGGAATATGAAAGGACAATCATATTGCCAGCAACTCTCATTGCATCAAAAATGTCCTTTTGTAAATGGAAATGATGATGTTCTCCAGTTGGAGAATGTAAAAACAAATACAAGTAAAAAAACAAAAAAAAAAGACTGTTAGGATGACTGGTTCTTCCACATCCTCTATATTCACCAGATTTACCACCTACAAATTTTCATTTGTTTCAATCACTAGAACATTTCATAAGTAGCAGAATATTCAGAAACATGGAAATTAAAAAGAATCAGATTTTTTGAGAAAAAAACACTGTTTAAATATGGACTTGAAAATTTGCCTTCTTGTTAGGTTGTAGTCATTCAAAATTAAAGTAATTACATTTTTGATAACTAATAAGTTTAACCTCCCATTTTGCGAGAAAGGATATAAAAACAAATATTAGTTTTCAAACACCTAATATTTATGTAGAAAGAAAATTGAATTTTTTTCCAGGTAATTTACAAAGAATTATTTACATTAGTTTCCTCATGTTTTTATCACATAACATTTTGTTAGTCTCTGAAACTACCTTTTTCAATGGAATCCTTTTTTGCAGTATTCAAACCAATATCAAGTTTCAGTAGTAGATATTGTAATGGAAAAACTTCACTGTTATTTTCAATTACTGTGAACTTGAAATTGTTTATGAATTACATAAACAATTTTCGTGAGCAGCTATAACTGTCCATTGTAGAATCCTTTCAGTGGTTTTAGATAGACTTATCAATCTGAAAATACTGATGACAAAACATAAAACATGTTAGTGGAACTATGCTGTTCCCATTAATGCTAAACAAACTACTGGACCACAAAGTTTATATTTACCCATCCATGGCTGTTTACAGTAATTTACTAAGCTTCGCTTAGGTGTGGTACGAGGCTGAAAGTAATGAGCACCTAGTGAGGATTGAACTTGCTACTCGGTCGTAATTGATCTAGTGAGACAACCTTTACACCACATTAAAGTGCCCAAAATGCATAGCTTAGATGTAGCACAAGGCCGAAAGTATGGAGCACCAAAGAGGATCAAACTCGCTATTCAGTCATAATTGATCTCTATCTATGGCTGGTTATGATTGGCCAACTGATCTATGAAAATGGTGGTGTTCAGCAAGAGTTGCCATTAGCACACAGAGCCACTCATCCAGTTCTATCACTTTCAAACAGATCCTTGTAGAAGTTAGTGGTGAATTGATTTATATTTAAATTACCTTTAAAATATAACCATAGATGAGAATCTTCTACAGATCCATGGAATTAGTTTTTGACATGTTTGGAAAATTTTTTCCAATTCATCAAATCTATGGAATATTTCGAATGTTTTGCAGTAAGACATTTTTTTTTTTTTTTTAAGAGTCTGTTTCTACTAAAAAAAAAATAAATACTACAGGGATAGATCTATTTAACAGAATTTAAAGCAATGTTGATTTTCATGATAACATAATTTTTAAAATAATTTTATGCGAAAAATTAAAATTGTAATTACACTTAAAAATAGGGCATCAATAAAATTTAAATTACTTATTCATGCCTATGTAAAAAAACTATAATGAACAACTTTTACGAGATATCATAAAATGAAATCAAATAGTGAGACTGCTTAATATTTAACTGAAAAGTGCAATTTGATTCTCAGTCCTGTAAAACATTTCTGGATTATTACTGGACATATGTTGAGATGAAGGTTACTTTTATTAGGTATACTGATATTACAGTCCATTTCAAATTTGTGTTTGTGCATAATTGAGTGCTCAAAACATTGGGAACAGATAATGAATGCCTATCACATTATTGGCGTTTGCCACAACATCAAGGTTTCATCATGTATGTTATATTAAGAATTTGGTTGTGAGAGAAAGGAATGAGGATTAGATTTTGAACAACATCTATTTATTTAGTGTGTCCTACATGATATGTCGAAGCTGGGTGAAATGTCTGTTTCAGTGGATGATTTGTCAGGATGGCGATCAGGGTTGAGAGAAAAGCTGGAAGTTGACCAATTACTTGTGCTGACCTGGCCAAGGTCACGGGATATAGTCGGTATATGTGTTGGTTGGTCAAGGTTATGAAGGTAGGTTGATCTTGTTGCTTGGTAGGCCTGCTCAATGGAACGTCGCTGTGGTAATGACTACAAGGAAATGCCTTGTACATCCTGGTTATGCCAAGGTGACAGCAGTGTGTTGCCAAGATGTTGTCCTGGAGTGGTTAGCAAAGTTACAAATCTGACTATGATGATACAAGGGTGCGAGCCTGAGTAGCTGGAAGAAATCACAAATCTGACTTTGCCAATGCTGGTTATGCTGAGGTGATGGCGGTAGGTTGTCATGGTGACGAGATTATGGCGGCAGTAGCAGCAGTGTGACAGCCGGTGGCCTACTGGGTCTCAACTGACTTAGTTGTTTTCAGAGACTCTGGTAGTCCCCAGGGGCATATCTTTTTCTGGTGGGAATATTCATGATTGACCAGTGTTGCTTTCATTGCTGGAATTTGCTTCGCAGCCTGGATGTGGTGTGTGGAACCTATGCACAGAAAATGACTTCTTTTTTTTTTTCTTTTTTTTTTTCGGTCACCATCTTCATAGTGTTCACATCCAGCCAGCATGCAAAATGAATCAAACGGATCTGATTGTAACTGAGTATAACACATATAACTATCAGCTAACAATATTTGAAAGGAAATAAGTTGAACATGCAGTTCACACTGTAAAGAATTTCTTAAAAAAAATAATTGCTCCATAACTTGCTCTGTTAGCAGGCATATTGATGCCATTCCACAATAGATTTAGTCTTATTCAAGTACTAATGCGATACTGCCTTTGCACTATAGTGTGCTAACTCTTCCATTGCTACTAGACCCTGTACTCTGCCAAAAAAATACTAGTGTCAACTCAAGGAGTGCTGATCAGCTTGAGGAAACTTGTAGTGATCAATATTAGTCACTGGGACTGCAGTGAATGCAAACACATGATCCTACATAGAGGTACCACATGATGTCGTTTTTCAGCATTAAATGACCCAAGAGGGTTGATGTGCTGGTAAAATAAACAAATTAAACCAAATGATGCTATAATATCTTATTTCTATTGATTGACTTTAGTGTCAGGGAAACTTACAAGTGTCTGTCATCTCCAAATGCCTATTCCAGCACTTTCTTTCAGAAAGAAATATTAAAGACCAGTAATAAAATCAAAATATTGCTGTGAAGACTATAAGTTGGAATGAACATTTTGCTCAAACTGAAAAGGGGAGATGTAACGTATTGCAATTTAATGCAAGGGACATAACACTGTTGAGCATCTTGGTAAGGAAGTGATCATGTGAAAAGAATGAGCAAAAAGGAAGCCATCTTTATCATGTGATTTAACTATAAAGCTCTTCTTTTTACTTGCATGTCTCATATAGAAATTTGATAAATTTCATTGAATAATATTGTATTTTTGGACAATTTCTAACTACAGTTTAAAAGTTTTATCCTAATTTTAATATGGTCATGTTTGTAATCTTTAAAAAATTAAAAGTTAAAGCAATTGTATAAACTGAAACCACAGATTATTTAAATAAAAGAAATGTGAAATTTTCTTTTTTCTTAAAAATAATACAAAAATGTCGAAGTATTTTTAGGATATTTATCTATATATTTTAGAGCTAGTAATTCCTACATTTTTAATTAAAACATTGATAAAGTGTATGAATCTTAAAACCAGTATGTTTTGAAGCATAAATTGTTTGAATGAAATTAAAATAATTCCTTTATATTTTTTCTTAAAGTGTTAAATATAACAGAAATATTCTTAAATGTAAAAATTTTTTATAGTTCAGATCTTCCGATTGTGGTCAATTTGTGGCCTGTATGCACCATTTAAATTGATTTTTAACAATTTTAAATACAAGGTTAACTTCTTTTTTTTCTGAAAACGTTTTCCAAAACAATTTGTATTATTGCGTTGTTTATTAATATTGATAGGTTTTTAGTAGGATTAGCTAAACAATAGCTAACCAAAGATGATTCTAATACTAAAAATTTAATAAGTACTAAAGAGTGTGCTGTACTTTCACCATTTCTTAAAGTTTAACTGATTGACTACAAAAACATTTTTAAATGTGTTTTTAATCTTTGGATTTGCATTTCCCAATCATTATGAAATGAATCTTTTGATTAGGTGGGGGGGATTGATGTTACTGATAACAATAATTAGGCAAATTCTGAACAAATTTATTTTTGCAAACATACTTGTTTTCATACTTTCAAAAAGAAAAATCTGTTAAATTTATTGAAACTTAATACTGTTAGGATATAATTTTTTATGGAGAAGGATAGGCTGTATAAATATACATTTTGGGGACAACCTTTAGTACTTAGTGTAATTAAAATTACATTTTTTTTCTTACTAGATTATGATTATAGCATAGAATATGATTGTTTTTAATATTTACATTTATCAGTAGGAAATCAGTCATTATACTGTTTAATATTAGCTGATTTAAAACCTGCCAAAAGTAGTAATCATTGATCATAAGGCTTCAATAATAGAAAAGTTTTACTTTTTGCTTACAAAAACAATGAATGATATTTTTAGTTGTAGGTCAGATTTTCTATTTTATTGCTTTGAAAATTTTGTTATCCTTTAATTTTTTTATTTTCCCTTTTAAACATGTTTTTAAAATTGACAAAAGATAAGTCTATATCTTTCAGATGAGGTATTATTATTCACATTATTTGGACTGTTATCCTCATCTTCATTGCCATATTCACGTTTCGTCTGTTGTATGCTCTGGCCTTCTTCAGCTGATTGGAATTTCAAACCGAACACTTTATTTCATCCATGGGTAGATTGTTCTAGTTCCATGTCCCATGCCTCTTCCGGATGTCTGTGTTATTTCCCTTTAACTCAACTTTCTAAGTTTTTGGTTCACCACTGCTGTGGTCTGGTATTCAACTCTCAATATCAGGCTACAGCAAGGAAGATGTTCATTTCTTCTCTGGCCTGTGGAAGCAAATTCCCTCAAAAATTATAAAGTAAAAAAAATCAAAAAAAAATCAGCTGATAATAATAAATGTGTAGTAAAAGAACTTTCAAATTATTGAAACTACTGACAGACACTTGTTTTCGAAAAAAGTTTATTTATTAAACTTTCTAATATATTGTCAACTAATAACTACCATATTAACAAATTGGTAAAATACGAAAGAAATTGTCACATAACTTATCTATATTTGTGTCTTTGGCCAACACATTTTTGAGAGAAAATAAAAATGGTATAGCTCTCCAGAAATTAGTTTATGATGTGGCTTTCAAAAAATGAAACCACTCATGTTTTTAAAAAAACAGCAATTCTTTTCTGGTATGCCAGTCAGCTGTTATCAGAGTTTTACAAATAAATTTCTTCTAAACAAGGAAAATTGATGAGTTATTTTCCCCCATAAATAAATTAATTTTTTTCTAGCAAATACACCTAAAATTAAATATTAAAATAATTAAAAGCTTTTAATTTTAATTTTTAGAATGTCTATATTTCCAAATGTGCAAGTATCACCTGTTCTTTTTAGATACACATTTTAACACTGAAATTAAAAACTATTTTAATTTTAAAAGTGAAATTAACTATTTTAATTATTCTTAATATCTAAATTAGGTGCATTCCCTAGATAAAAAAAAAAAAAAGATTTATTTATTTAAAAAAAAAATCTTCATTTTTCTCATTTACAACAACTTTATTTTGTGATTGGCATACCGTCTTAAAACCCTTACAAAAAATCCAACTTCATGAAATTTGACATTAAGATGAAACTGATAACTATTTTTACTTACTATTTTGGTGTTAACTTAATTTTACCACAATTTTTTGTTTTTTTTCTTTAACTGAAAGAAATAGATATCAGACATTGTAGTATTTTCCTTTTTCTGTTTGAAAACATGATTTTCAATTGTCATATCTGTCATATTTTCTTTTTTTTCCTTCTTCATTTCTTTTGTAAACAAATAGATTTCACATTTATTTCCTAAAACTAGTCAATTAAATGTTTGAATATATTTTTATTTAATCTTTTTCTCTTACAATGGTATAAATGTTGATAAAATTTAATTTTATTAACATCTGAAAGTCTTTTTCAACAGTGTTTCAGTAGTGATAGCACTAAACTGAACAATTTTGGTTATGTAAAAAATTTTGATGTGTTTTCACAGTGTGAAGATGAAACCAAAAAAAGTTGGTCCTTCGGTTAAACCACCCATTTCTAGCTCTCGCACTTATTCACCTCATCAAATCTGGATGAAATTTGAAATGTCACAAATAAGCATTCAGTTTTGTCTTGCAATTTCCTCAATGCTGTTCTTGATATATAAAAAATATATCATTATTGTATTATGTGTGTGCGTGTTTAAAATAGGATATAGAATACCAAAATTTTAAAGAAATTGGACAAATGGAAAACATTTCATTGAAACTAGATCTGATAGTGCATTTCGCCTTTCTAGGCTTCATCAGATCCTAAAGCAAAAGAAATGTGTGTATTTGTGTGTATGCTTAAATAATGAATCATAGTATTTTTCCCTAAGTTAACATTTTTCATGATTTCATAAAATGAGTGACTTAAATAAGCCATTAATTCAGTATCTTTTGTTTATAACTCTTAGTTCATGTCAAAAATATATTTTTCCCAGCTTTTTTTGTATTGTAAATCCTCATCTCCTTTTCAGAATAGCTTGAAAGCAAAAAATATCGCCTTTTCTGAAATGAATCTGAAGCAAATTCTTATTGCATTCTTTAAGTACATATTAGCTATTATTAGTGAAGCATTTATTGAATTGACTGATTTCTCGTGTTTTTTTTTTTTTTTTTAATTTGTCTCTTCCATAAAGTTTATTTCAAGAAGTCATGCACAAATCATGCTAAGTAAAAATATGTTTATAAAATAAAAATATTTTTTCAAATGTCACTTTTCCAGAAAAAGTGGCATAATCATAATAATGATATAAGAAAGTTGTTAAAGACTGTCAAGTAATGTCAGTTTGCATAATTTGATTTTCAAAATTGCAGGTTTATTTTTTTATTTTTTTTATTTATTTATTTTTTTTTTTTTTCATTATCAATTTGAAAATCTAATGCTTTTGAATTTTAAAATTATTTACAAATGAAAAGAAAATTACCCAAATATATGGCCACTGTCTATTTTGCTTAAAATATGGATGTATTTTCATGTTTTTCTAAAGTTCTAGATTTTATGAGATCCATGTACAAATTTTCATTACTTTGAATTTTTTCTTAATTGATATCTAATTGATGGTTCCTGTTATTGCCATCACCTTTTCAGAATGATGAACCAGTGTGTGTCTCACAGTTATCTCTAGTTGATTTGGCTGGTAGTGAGCGTGCAGTACGGACTAAGAATCAAGGTGATCGCTTAAAAGAAGCAGGTGGGTTTTTATTATTAGTCTATATTATGTAGTGTTAAAGTAGATTGATCAAAATTGTAATGTAATATTTTGGGTTGGCACATGTATTATATAAATCTTTATAAAGCAAAATACAATTCAGAATTATTACAATAACTAGATAATTTATAAAAATGAAAAGTCTTCAAATTTCATTTGTAATGTTTTAGGATTGAGTATGAAACAATTATCTCTTGTCAGTGACAAAATATTCTAGCTTTGAATTAATGGAGATATTTTAAAAAAAGGTGTGCCTGCATGTATTTAATTCATTCATTTATTTATTCATTTTTTTTGTTTGTTCATTCTGTCAATTGTATCATGATTGAATAATGTTTTTTTAAAGTAAACATAGATTTAGCTTTCCAAATATGTTGGCTGCTCCTAAATTTGAACAGAACCATAATCCCATAAAGACCAGTTTGAATCTACTGTATCAATTGACTTTTTCTTAATTTTATTATTTTATTTTTCTTAATTTTTGTCTTATAATTTATTTTCTAAAACTGAATAAAAATTTTAACATTTCTCCTTAATTTCAGCCAACATCAATAACACATTAATGGTGTTACGTAATTGCATAGATATTCTCCGGGAAAATCAAAAATTAGGCACTTCAAAGGTAAATCTAATTATAAACTTTTTTGTGTGTGTGTGGAGGGGGTACTTTGGAATTGTGGTGGCTGAAAATTGTCAATTTCAAATTGATGTTGTGGAAAATACCATATAGTCAACCATGAGTATATGCATGTATCTCCAATAGAAGTAAAGTTTTATCAAGTGTTCAAATTTTGGACTTTAATTATTGCCTTTGTTTTACACTTTAAATTTTTCAAAGCTATTGCAAATATTTACAAATCATGAGTAACATTTGTAGTTATCCAATAAATGTAGAGCTAAATAGTTGAGTAGTCATCGTTGAAAAATTTAGGTGAAAAACTTAACTTGTCACAATAATACACTGATTTTAATTGTGAAATAATTTTGCAACTTCTCAGTAGCGTTTTAGTTATTTGCAAAAATGATTTTTGAGTGCATTATTTTGAAAATTTGTACATGTCTTAATATATACTTTTTGACATTTTAGTACCTTTTGATGTAATATTTTGATGGTTTTATGGCTTGAAACATCTATGCCAAATATATATATGAAAACTTTTTCCATACATTTCTTCCCCATTTTTCATGATATGTAAAAATTTATATAATATATATATATATATATATAAATTTATTTATTTTTTTTCTCAGTTAGCTTTGTCAGCAATGCTGGATTAACTATTAAGACAAGGGTAAATAGTAGTGTTGTCTGCATAGATGCCTACTTGAGAACTGATGACATCAGGAAAAGCATTGATGAAGATCAGAAACAGTGTAGGGCCCAGGATAGAACCTTGGGAACACATCATTCGTATGAAAGGAACTGGAGAATCAGTTTAGGATGACCTTCATTTCACTGTTTGACAGGAATGATTGTATTAAATCAAGTATTTGTCCTGTAATACTGTATCCCTGAAGCTTATGAACAAGGCCAGCATACCAAACTCTATCAAATGCCTTAGACATACCTAGATCCACTGCTCGAGCTTTGCCATCATTATCAAGAGCTTGGTATACAAATTCAGTTATGGCCGTGAGCACGTCGGCAATAGACCGGGCAAAGTGGAAACCATATTGTTTGTCAAAGAGAAGATCATGGGATGTAAAGTGCTTAACCACTTTGGCATTGATTAAAGCCTTGAAGACTTTGCTGAAGAGTGGTAGGAGACTGATAGGACAGTAGCTAGATGGGTCAGAAGGGTCTCCAGATTCAAGAGAACGGGAAGAAGTATTGACCGGGCGATAGGAAAGCCTATCTACTATTTTATATATATATATATATATATATAAGTAACATATGAATGTGTGTAGCACTCAGCTGAAACTGAAATATAAAGCTTTAACTTGGATTAAGTACCAACTTGCACTTCTTGTTGAAGTTTAAACACACCATGACTGGGCCAGGAATTAAGATAATGTCCAATACTTACATGAGCCAGAAAAAAAATTCAAAGAATTAATATTCAAAGTTTTCACAAAGGGAGTAGACTAAATTCAGTTCAGTTAAATAAGATAAAAATTTTGCAAAAAGAATTAGTACCAGCGCAAAGGGAAGAAAAAGGAATAGGTACATAAAATGATTAAGAATGAAATTCAAAGAGATGCATACAAATAAGACTGGCAATGATATGCTTTATTCACATGGCTTCAAGCATGGAGTGACATTTTTTTTTTTTTTCTTTTGTTAGCCATATACTATGTTTGAATTTATATCCCAAGACCAGGGGAAGGGAGCAGTGCTAATATGACCATTTATTTTGTAAAGAAGTCAAAGCACATCATGTCTGTGAGCCAGAAATAAAGATAACATTCAATACTTGCATGAACCAGAAAAAAAACTCAAGAACTAATATTCAAAGTTTTCAAAAAGTGGGTAAACTAAATTCACTTCAATTAAAAAAAGATACATATTATGGAAATCAAACATTTAAAAATATACAATCTATGAAATATTTTTATTTGGAAATTTAGAAATGGTTCTTTTCATTAATTTATCATAGAATTTGGTCCAAGAGATGGTGTATGAAAATATTTCAGGAGTGAAATTGTGTTAATTCAAATTTGTGGTTATTAATTGAAATCTATAATGTGGTTATTAAAAGATTTTTGGAATCTGATATTTGGTGGCTTGAAGACCCATTTTTCATAACCTATCAATATTATTCATCTGTATCCGTGTACTTCTGGAAAGTGTAAACTTTGTTCTATTTCTAGCAAGATAAAAATCGTATGCACAATATGTAAGTTTTTCTAAGATTACAAGAAGCAGTTTAGAATGAGTCAAAAATAGGATGAATGTGATTTATTTTAAGAAAACTTTAGGCAAATATTCAATATTATATAGAAAGAAGATTGACACTGAAAATTTAAGGAATTTTAGATACTATGGGTTTTGTTGACATAGTGTATACTATTTTTTTTTATTTTTTTTTTCTTTCACAAAAAATACTTATTTTTTTTATTTATTTTTAAGATGGTTCCTTACAGAGACTCAAAGCTAACTCACTTGTTCAAGACATATCTTGAAGGAGATGGTAAAGTGAGAATGATTGTCTGTGTTAACCCAATAACTGATGAGTCTGGTGAAACATTGGTATGTATTAGTTTGAATTTTTCCTACTCATAGCTGGCCAGTTTGGAGTTGCTCTTTCTACAAAAGATATAATGTAGCTATTAATAAAATTTAAAAAGTATTATTATTGATTTATAATTCTATTATTTTTCTGTATTAAATGATATAACTGTTTTTTGAATAGTGTTGAATCATATTGTATCATATACGAAACGGTTACTTGGGATATTTTACTTGAAATGTAATCTTTCTGGGACTGAACTGTTATATACTGGTTTGAATGCGATAGTTATAATGGTAAAAAAAATCTTGTTTAAAAGCTATCTAGAAAATGCTCAAATGACAACTAATTTTCTCAAATTCTCTTGTAGTTCTCTGGTGTCATATGCAAAGCATAAATATAACTGTTCTTTTTCTTTAACTCCAGCATGTAATGAAGTTTGCAGAGATGACTCGTGAAGTTACTGTTCAACGACAAGAAGGCCAGTTGTGTTTTCCTGAACCTATCACTAATGGACGGCTATATCCAAATCTTGATAAAGAGCCAGAAAAGGGTTATAGTTCAGGTTAAAGTAATGTTTCTACTCTCCCCATGCTGTTGTTATCCAAACTTATTGGTGATGTGCATAAACAATCTTGCTAAAAAAAATAGAAACCTTTTGCAAAGCATTTATGTTTTAATATTATTTATTTTCAGTTATGAATATGCATTTAAAATACACAGTAAATCAAATTAGTAATTTTGACAACCATAGAAATTTTAATAATCCAATTATTTCTAATCTTAAATCTCTAAACTTAGCTTTGCAAAATGATCAGAAGAAATTGTTATAGTGCTAATTTAAAAAAAATATATTTCTTTGTTTAAAAAAATTATTTTTGTGGCTTGTGATTTTGCTTTTGTTATTGCTTTGTTTAACTTATTAAAAATCTTGTATGTTAGGTAACCATTTCTTGGGTATTAAGAGTGGAAACTCACTCTTGACAAATCTTAGTACTCGCATTTCCGAACAGTTTTATGTTTTTAAAATTTGTCATTTGTTAAATTTTTTTTAACCTAAAACAAAAAAAAAAATTGATTTTGTAAAATATTCAACTTGTGATTATTGTACAGGCAGCAGTGAAACTGGATCAGGAGGTTTGCAAACAGTTGGTATTTATGATATGGGTCCACCTTTTCCAACTATAGATGTGAGTAAATATTTTGACATTCTCTGTTGTATGCAATTCATAATTTTTTGATAATTTAGTAGTTTAATGTGTATTAAGAAATTGTATGAAAGTAGCTTTATACAAGTTTTAGATAATGACTAAGTTTAGATTAAAATTTCATTAACTTTTAAAGAATGGAAATGTCTTCACATATGTATGTGTGTGCATCAATATTCTGAGAATAAACAAATATTAACAAAACTAATTTTCTGATCATTAGGGTTTTTTTTTACGTTGTATATTTCCAATTAGTATACATGAACATTAAAATTACTCAATTTAGCTGGCTGTTCTGTTGAATTTTATTGCTTAGTAATATTGTATATAGTCTTTGTATAATTTACTAGATTTTACTTTCTTTTTGTAATTGCTTAATTTTTAATTTGCTTAATTTTTAATTTGCTTTTAGCTGATTCATCCATCTAATGATTCTGCACTCAGGGAATTGGATGGGTTTCTTCAAAATAGAATCAATCTGAGGAAAAAGTACATATCTGATGCAAAAATTGAATGTAAGTTAGACTTTCATGTGAAACTTTCTTTTATTTGATTCTTTCACAATAGCAAGAAAGGATTTTTATTTTGATAGTCTGTCAACTTGAGTAAATATTCACTGTAAATTAAACAGTTTTATAATTATAAAGCTCTGTATCAAACCATAAAATAGTGGATTTATATTTATAGTGGATTTATATCATTTTTTAATTTTTTTTTTTTTTTTTTACTCTTTCTGATTGTGACTAATTTTCATATTAAACAAAAAAGCCTGTTAGCAGATTTAAAGTACTAGCATCTATACATAGTTTAATAGTGGATGTCTTTTATGTATCGGACAAAATAAAACTTCTATCCTTATACTTATATTCTTTCTGATATTGTTTTTTAATTGTGGTTATTTAATTTTCAGCTGACAAATTCCGTAAGTTGCTTTCGCATGTAGAGAAAGAAAATGCACAGATTTCAGTCCTTGAGAGAGAAGTGCAGCGCTTACAGAAAGAAAACTCTCGACTACGACATGAGCATTCACAAGCTGATAAAACAGTGTATGATCTTCAAAATCAACTTCAAGCTGCAAATGCTGAGATGCAAGAACTAGAACGTAAAGTAAGTTTTCAGGCTTCGCCCATTAATACTTAGAGCATGGTTATCTAAAAATGTTGACATTCTTTAAATTATCATGTCAGTTTATACATTCCTGAAATTTAAGTATTAGGTTGGTGCAAAATATTCACTCTTGCAGTTGCCCCCCCATCGTCTGATTTTTTAAAAAATTTTTTCTTTGACAACAATACCAAAAAAAAACTAGTCTTTGAATTCATGTCATTGCTTGTATCATAGATTTTGTATGTAAACAAATGCTTCAGTATTTTTCAATAATCTTACTTGTGCTTGATTTTTAATTATGTGTATTTGTCCTGTTCAATTTGATTAATATGTAAATTAGGAATATTTTCAAATTTATGCTATCTAGATTTTAGTCATAAAAATGTAGCATTGGGTACATTTAAAGCTAACATGAAGTGAGTAAACAAATGTACTTAAAAAGGTTGCAATACAATTACTGAATTTTTAATTTTTTAAATGAGGTTAGGAGTCAGAATATGATGAGAGAACCCAGTTAACTGGTGTTGGTAAGAAAGAGTATTTTCTTTGTAAAGTTTTCTATTACTTTTTCTTTCACACTTGTCTATAATATTTAGGAACTGGTATTTTTAGTCACATTGTTATCTTACTACTTATAAGATAACTAGGCATCTTTTTCTTTTTTCTTTTTTTAACATTTAAGTAGCAACTAGAAGCGGGAGTTTAACACTGATCACAGCTTTGACAGATCACTTGAGATTGTCTGAGTTGCAATGAATCTGGTGTTCTTTCTCATATTCATTTGCCTATTACAAATCTTTTAATGAAAAATATCTGTTACAAATTGTCCATGTTTTCTTTTAGTTGCAAAATAAAAGTATGCAGACAAAAATGAAGAATGAGAAAATTCAGCTGAAAGCTATCTATGAAAACAAACTACAAATGACTCGAGAAAAGTATGAGAGGGATATGGTAATCACACATTTTCAATATTTAAAATTTTGAAATTTTAATGATGAATTTTTAGCGATTTTTTTTTTTTTTTTTTTTTTTTTTTTCCACCCCCAGAAAGTGGTGAAGGCATTTTGCTACAATTTATAAAAATTTAGAAATTTATTTATTTTTCAATTTACTTTTAGGCAAAAAGTTGCTTCACTGAATTGTATATAAAGGTATAACACATGTACTGATGACTTGTGGCTAAAATTAATGTTGGTGCTGCTTCAAAAATTTTTAGCCATTGTTTTAATATTGTATAAAACAAAATGCACATAAAAAGAAAATTTATACGTAAACTTGATAAAATCCTAAATGAAAAAATTAGTTGTTACTTATAAATTGTTACAGTTCAAGCTTAATCCATTTATTTAAAAATCTATTCTTGTTTTACTTTTTTTGTGATGTCAACGAATACTCATTACTTTTGTAATGCTCATTTTAGTAGAGACTTTGTAATTGCAGATACAACTATAGTAACATCGTTGAACAATGCTGGTGTCAGATACCTTCGAATATCACTCACATTAATAGTACTTGCTTGACAAGTAACCTGTATAGTGATCTAAATAGAGTAGAAAATAGCAGTCTGTATAGTATAGAGGATAGAGTAGAAATGAGATTTAGTCGTCAACTACTTCCTACATATATGCATTTCCTGTATGGTCACGTGGTCTACTTAATTCAATGATGGGATTGCTTGTGTTTGCTCCACTGGTGATCTAGGTTCAAACTCCAGTGTCGGCAGCAACACTTTATTCCTATATAAAACCTCCCTTTTGAGATGACCTCCTCTAGAGTCTATATTTCTTCAGTTTTGGTTCAATATTCAAATGTTCTATTGCTGTTCTTTTTCTTTTACTGTACCTCCTTGGTTCACTAATTTCTAGTGACGTGGGTACGTCAAATATGTCATACAATATTTACAAGCTAGACAGTTCGTCATTTCGTCAGTTGCATCCTTTCATCTCGCAAGTTTGGTCCAAGAAAAGGACATTCTCCGACATTTGTTTATTTTATGCTGCTTGGCATGATTTGTCTAGTGGTGGTTTGCATGCTGATTGGTCAAGCTGGGGACTCTGATTGAGAACAACGGCGATGATTGGTGCGTTGGCTGTTTTGGGTCAATAAAAACGGTCTGAGACATTGACTGGGAGTGCAGCTGGGACTGTGGTGATGTGCACTGTTATAGAGTTTTGTATTAAGTTACGACTCTGTTTATTTTTGTCTGGAAGCTGGATGCTAGCTTCGAACCTACCGCTAGAGTGAGCGGTGTAATTACTGGTGTCTACCGAAACATGGGAGGAACACACTGAACATCAACACTCCGTCTAACAGTTCTGCAAAGTCTATATGTATTCTGGACCATGGCATATTGGTTTTTGGCCAAGGTTAAACTTTGATAGGCGCTAACTTTGCTGCCAGAGCACAACCTCTGCATGATTTCACTAAGTTTTTGATAGCTTTATCCATTTTTGGCCAGTAAGTATAACATCTCATTAAGAATTTAATTCTAGAAATTCCTGGATGACCTATGTGAAATTTCTTTAGCACACATTTTTGCAACGATGCTGGTATCAATACTTTTTGCATACATAAATACATTATTACATAATGAAAACACATTATTTCCAGTAATATTTTTTCCTTTAAACCTTAATTGCTTCTTCATTTTCATTATAAAGTTGTTGTCTTTCAACTTAACTCTTATTTCCTCCAATGTTATGGGTAATCATCTTACAGTATGGTATAATATATTCTTAATTTCATTTTTGGCCCTTATTACTTTATCTTCAAGTGGTTTGCAGAATATTGGTATTAGTCTAGACAATCCATCGGTATGACTTAATTTTTTGGATGGTAGAAATTCCATCTTGTAATTATAATTCAGCAGGATAGTTCCCCAGCACTGCAGTCTATTTGCTGTATGTGTGGGAACACCCTTTTTTTTTTTTTTTTTTTTTTTATCCCTATAATAATGGATGATGGTCTGTCTGTAGTATGAATTCTCTACCATGTATGAATTTATGAAACTTTTTCATAGTAAATATGATGGCCAATGCTTCTTTTTTAATCTGACTGTAGCTTCTTTCAGCTGCAATTAATGATCTTGAAGCATAACCTATTGTTTTAGTTTTTCTTTTCTCATATTTGTGTAGTATCACTGCTCCAATACCTGAATGACTTGCATCTGATGCAACCACAATCTTTAATTTTAAGGTCAAAATGAGCTAGTGACTTTCTTCTCTTCAAAAGCACTTTGATATTTATCTGTCCAATTCCATTTCACATCTTTCTTTCTTTAGCAGGTTATTCAAGAGTACTCTTAATTCGTGCATGTTTTTTTTTTTGTGTGTATATATATATATATATATATATATATATATATATATATATATGATAGTAATTAGCAAACACTAAAAATGCTTGTAACTTTGTTACATTTGTTGGAGCGGGCATGTCTTTTATTACACTTGTTCTTGAAGAATCCCGTCATCTACTGTTTTCATCAATAATTTGTCCTAAATATTTAAGTCTGCACATAAGCAATTTGCATTTTCCTTATCTAATCTTCAAACCATATTCCTTAATTCTCACAAATGCCTTTTTTTTTTTTACATCTTCCATGTGTTGCTTTCAGGTCTTACTTTTAATAAGTACATCATCCAAATATGCTTGAGCACAATCCAAACTGGCAAGCATGGTATCCATTATCTGTTGGAATATCCTTTGTGCTACTCTTATAATGAAAGGAAGTCTGTTGAATTTGTATAATCCTCTATGAGTGTTAATTGTCAATAATTTTGAGCACTCTTCATCTACTATTATTTGTAGATAAGCATCTGAGAGGTCCAATTTAGAAAAGAATATACTTCCATTCAATTTGGCAAAAATTTCCTCTGGACTTGGTATTGGGTAGTTATGTTGTAAAATTTCATTTAACCCCATTGAAAAATCAGCACATACACAGATTTTATTATTTCTTTTTTTTAACATAGACTGTTGGTGATGACCATTTGAAATAGTCTATTTTTGAGATCACACTTAATTTTTCTAGTCTGTCCAATTCATTATTGTATCTAAGGCTGCAAAAGGTGAACTCCTTTTTGGCTTTAATGTCGGTGTTACATTTTCTTTTAACTTAAACTTAGCTTTTGCTTTTGTGCATGTCCCTAGATCTTCTGAGAAAACCTTGGGTAAAACTTTTTTCAGTTCATTTGTAACATTACCAGTCATAACATTATCTAGTTGCAAAAAGAGTTAATTGGAAGGTCCCAAAGATCAAATAATGCAATCCAGTCTGTTCCAAAGAAATTAGCTGTTTTAATACAAACTAGCTGATTTAATACAAACACCACTGCTTTTTTGGGTTTTTTTTTCCCCACAAAAGAAACATTACAGCTGAATTCACCAAAAAAGTTAAATCTCTTTCCTGAGACTCCATGTGCAGCTTTATCAGATGTCAATAAACTGGGTTTACCCATTTTTCTCCATGACATTTATGATAGTGATATCAAATCCTCTATGTAATTGCAATTTTATTTTTACATTATTAATTTGCACAAAAACGAATTTCCTCTTTTGAGATGTTTTAATTTCCCTTTTAGGCTTCCCTTGTATTTATCATGTTCACTTTTGTTTTATTTTTATTTTTATTTTTATTTATTTTATTTTTTTTTTTTTTGTATCTGCGACACATACTTTTGTGTCTTAATTTCCCACATTCATAGCATTTTTTGTTCTTGAAAAAACACTTTTAAAATACTTACTTCCACAACCATGACAAGTATTAGGTGGGGGTGTCCTGTTTTTTTGCCCTGTTCTCTTAGGAGTTGAAAAACATTTGTAATTTTTTTCTCCTAGATGGTCAGACACTATGTACTTATGAATTGTCTTTCTCCTCAATCCTTGCAGTACCGCGTTTCAAATTCACAATATGTTGACATTCTGCCACCATTTTCTGGAGAGTTAATAGGAATCCATTTTTAATTTAGCAAGCATCCAGGATTTTATCTCTGCATCCATATTAGAAGTTAAACCCTGTATGGTAGGATCATCACTTTCAGACTCAAAAGTCCAAGAAGGAGTTCTGCAAAATTGCATCCTATCCGTCATTCTTTTTAATATAAAATTAACAACATTGTTAATTGCTTGAATCAAGGAGTCGATGACTCATTGTACATAGACAACCTTTTGATCTGCTACAGATCAAAAAATATGCACACTGCAGAACGACAACTGCAAGTATGTTTAAATAAATGTAACTGATGGACTATCGAAAACAGTTTCAAATTCTTCCCAAAGTGTGTACATTTCTGAAATCTGAAAAAAATGCAGTGACCCAACTTTTTAATTTGAAGTAACAGAAATTGAAATGACTGAACAACAAATTTCTGCAAATCTTTTTTGATAAAAAAAACTTTTCATCCCTCACTTAAAATACACAAAACAGAAATACTTCAAAGCATTACACTTACTACAGGTAGTGGCTAACACTGACTGGGGAGCAGATCACATATCACTCCTAAAATATATATAGCTCTAATAAGAGGCACCATTAAAATTGAGATGAGAAAAACTGGCATTACAATATTATCTAAAACTCAAATTCAGCACAACTAACCCTGCCTACCACTGTACCT
This sequence comes from Acanthosepion lycidas, assembly GCA_963932145.1. Lineage (NCBI taxonomy): Eukaryota > Metazoa > Mollusca > Cephalopoda > Sepiida > Sepiidae > Acanthosepion > Acanthosepion lycidas. The sequence continues at coordinate 44,231,840 of OZ010593.1, read as the reverse complement.
TCAATCCCAAATAGAAAAATCTATTTGATAAAAAAGAAAATGCTTTCAAACCTTTTGGCCTTTACAAGAACAATCTCATCAGTGAAACACAAATAAATCCAACCCTAATTCTGAAAACCACCACCTCAAAAAAACCCATCCTGGTTAATGAAATACCCTACGATTTTGCTAAATCTTACTAAATGACCCAAAATTAATTCTTTCTTATCCGATTACATGGAAGAAATCCATAATGTTCTACAAGCTCACCCAAATTATAACCATATATACACTGATGGCTCTAAAATCTTGGACAGAGTTGGATGCTCTGCTATCCTTAACAACATAACAATGTAGAAAACATTTCCTGACAAAGCCTCAATCTTCAGTGCAGAAGCTTCAGCCATACACTTGGCTTTTAGATCTTATAGAATCTAGTGGGTCAGCATCTTTTTCCTTATAAAGTCAATTTTATTTAATAATTTATTTATTAAAAGGTTTCCCAGGTTTTTATTCTTCAGAGCTATGAGTATGTAGAGTGAATCTGAGATGATGATGATGAATCTATATTCATCATCATCTCGGACTCGCTATACATACTCATAGCTCTGAAGAATAAAAACCTGGGAAACCTTTTAATAAATTATTAAATAAAATTGACTTTATAAGGAAAAAGATGCTGTATTACTCCTATACTGGATACTGAGCCATATTAGCAGACAAGGAAATGGAAAAGCTGACAAAATGGCAAAGGAATCTCCGAACATGAACCTCTCAAATGTAAAGGTGCCACACACTGACTTGCCAACCCACCATAAACAGGACTATTAAAGAAAATTGCAGCAATTATAGAACAACTGTGTAAACAAACTTCTCAACATCCAACCAATCATCAGTGATGGTGGTTCTAGTCAGACTGTATAGGACACGCGTACATAACTCGCCAACATTTACTAAAAAAATGAGGAACTGCCAATGTGTGTCGCATGCCAAGAATTATATACCATGAAAGACATTGTACTAAATTACTGTAACTTGTAGCAAACCTGAAACAAACTCTACAAATTGGATAAGTTAAAGGACTGATTTGAAAATATCAAATCCAAATAACATCATAAATTTCATTAAAGAAATTAGGCTCTCCAGGAAAATATTAAAAAAAAACAAAAAACTGTTTACCAAATCTTCTTACCTTCATTGTTTTGTAACCAATTTTTGAAGGAAAAATTACTACCAGCAATGCATTTGACTCTCAACAAAATTCCCTTTTACAAAATATGTCAATGAAACCCAATCTACAAAATTATTCCTTATAAAGAATGCTTACTCTATTCACATGAACCTATCCAAAAAATCTTGTTGACATTAAATAACTATTTGAGGTTGATATGCCGCTTATTCCTGGCTGAGATATTTGAATATCAAGTGTTAAACGGCTTCTTTTCTTAACTGTAACTTTCTTATGAAGAGACAACTACAAACTTAAGCTATTGAAGTTCACTTACTGTCCCAGAACTTATTTCTTGGGGATTCAATTATTAAAATTTTCTATACATTAAAACAACCAAAAAAAAAAAGCATTAAATAGAATAACTGGAAGCATGATAATCATCTACAGTTTATCACATTCAAGAATATGGTATATGGTTTTTAAGCATAGCACACGCAGTGTCAAAAATAAACACTATCTTACATTCGGATAACAGGTACTGTGTGTGAGAGAGTGCTCTCTCTTACCAGTATTCCATTTTTTTCTTGGACATGTGTACAACAGCCAAACACTGCATTACTGAAACTGGATTTTTGTAAATTTTCAAGATTGAGAGGATGTCTACTGACATTAAGCTTAAGGATTATATAATGTACAAGTATAAAGAAAAAAATAAAGAAAAAAAAACTCATATTGAATGTTATCAATAGTATCAAGCAAAAATAGTTGTGGGGGCTGCAGTTCTACAGTGCCTGTGCACAAGCCACCATTGAAAATATGTATTGCTTGTTTCAAATTGAAATTTTTTGGTATAGCTATTTTTCTTAATCTATTAATTTTCAGGTTTTAATTATCTTTTTATTTTTATATCTTCCTCTGTCTATTCATCTTTTTTTTTACTTTTGATAGACCATATTTAATTTTCTTTTCCTTATATTATTGAAGGAATATGAAAAACAAAAGATGGAACGTCAGTTTGGTGCCCGTTATCAAGAGAAAATCCGTAAATTGAATTTATTAAAAAGTATTGTGAATGAGCCCAGCTCAGACACTTCCACATCAAACACCAATAGCACACCTTCAACTACACCACGGCATGCAATGAAATTAAGGACATTTACTGCTCCAGCCACTGCTCCAAAACCTGCTCCTGCTCCTCGTAGACCTGTGGGCAAACTTCCTGTGGCAAAATCTATGCATGATCTCCACCAAATTGGAGCCACACCCAAATCTGTGAGTAGGAATTTATTCTTTCATACATACCAAGATGATCATGTGTACAGTAGAAAAATAGTTAAATGGCAAAGTCTTCCCAAAGATTTTATGTGGAAATGGAACCAGTAATTTTAGAGATTTTTTTTTTTTTTTTCAAACAAAACATTTTGATAAATATTTAGGATTGTTCTAGTTTGATGCAAACTGTTGACCTTATTACTTTTTACAGGGTTTATACATAGTCTGGAAACCTGGAAAATTGACACGGCTTTTTCTGCGGCCTGAAACGTTCTGGCAGAACAGCAATAGCCCAAAAGCTCTTTGAAAAGTTCTAGAATTTTCTAAATTGAGTTGCCTACATCCGTTTTCTCAATTCATGAAAGTCAAAATGCTAAATCCCATAAATTTAGCTCGTTTTACAAACTCAAATTGTCCTTTAAGAAAAATGTTATCTAGTTGTCTATCAAAGCATGCCACATGGATCTGTTGGAACTGCTCAGCAACCTTGATATAGTTTGGAAAGATATTAGAATAATCAAGAACCTATACTGGCATGCATGTACATAGAGAATGAGTTCAGCGGATATACAAAAATAGAAAGGGGTGTATGGCAAGGATGTATCTTCTCACTGGACTTATTCAATTTATACAGGATGGCAATTCTGAGAAAATTAGAAATCCTATTGGGATTCAGCATTGGTAGCAAAGGAGAGCGTAAAGAAGGGACTAAGCATGAACTACTACAAGAGAATGCATGGTCATCGGTAAAAGGATGAGCCTGAAATGCAATTTGCAGGTTGGGGATGCTAAAATCAATCATGTGCAGAAGTTTGAATATCTGGGAAGTGTTTTGACAGAGAACGCTAAGTGTGACGCCGAGATACAATGACCTATTGGGATGGCCAAGTACGCATTCAAACCTGGCAGTCTTGCCAGACAGGAGGATTTCTTTGGTAACAAAGAAAAGAGTACTGAGCTGCTACATGTTCTCCTGTATGGCAGTGAAGTTTGGATGGTCTCCTTAAAGATGAAGAAGACTCGAGACAGCAGAGATATGGTCCTACAGAAAGATGCTAAGGATATATACCGAGCCTGTGAGCAACAATGAGGTTTTGGAGAGGATGCAAGCAAGCAAAGAGTGTATACATCAGGTAGAGGCAGATTAAATTTCTGGGACACATAATGAGGAAGGAGAGCCTGGAGAATCTGATACTCACAGGTCAAATAGAGGGAAAGAGAGACAAGGGAAAGCAATGCCTGACATACCTAGCGGGCTTAAGCAAATGGATGACAGAAGTGGTCTGGGGGAGGAGGCAGAGAGATGAAACTTATTTAGAGCCACAAGGGATAGGGGGAAGTGGAGAACCATGATCGCCTACGTCCTGAAAGGACATGGCACATAAAAAGAATAATATTTGGCAATTATTGCAAACAGTAGCTAGTTTCCTTGATTAGAATGAGTTCATGACCTCGTAGTTACTTCTGTATTTTCTCGTCTAGGTGACTAGAAAGAATATGAAGGTGTGTCTTCTGGCTGCTACCCTCACTCAACAAGAAAAGAGGAGACAAAGATAAGAGACAAGTAAACATCTCCACCAAAAATAATTGAATTCGTACCCATTGAATTTGTAGTTGAAAGGAAACTAATAAATTATTTTACAGTAATAAAATACATTTTAGTAGAATCTCAAAATTTATCAGTGTATTTTAAAATTTGAACCATTGAAGAATTTTATTCACATGTCAATTTCAAAAGTAAATGTGGGTGAGTTTATACTGAAAAAAGAAATACTTTATGCATCCTGTGTCAATATCTATGTGTAGACATCATTTGTGCAAATTGTTGCCAAAAGTAACAAGTTTGAAATCAAATTTGACTCGAAGAAAATGTAAGATGGGAAGGATGATAGAATAGAAAATGTGCCTTTTGAGGTGTCTTGGGATAGAAAATGCATCTTTTGAAAAAATGTTATTTTTAAAGTTTGTAAGTTAATAATGACTTGATAAAATATGATGAAATATATTAAAACTTATTTGGCTTTTATATTGCATGGCTTTATAATTAAAATTTAAATCTGGCAATCCTGTCTCTTTACTTTCTGCCATGTGTGTGGAGCATATATAAACCTTACTTTATCTGACAGTATTTCCATTTTTGGTAAAGATGGGGGAAGGTGATTGTGTGCTTGAGGAAAGGCAAGCCAAGGAGTTTCCCAAATATTTTTGTAGCCATAAATGGCTAGAAAATGTACAAATATATGAATGACTCCAAGATATTTGACCAGATTTCATCAAATCTAAATTTAATTAAAAAATGGAAAAATGTCCCCAGACCATGTCCTTCTCTGCAGTGCTGTCAAATGTGAATGATTTATTTCCAATAAAACTAGATTTTTGTGTCTGTTTTGAAAGACCATGCATTAAACCATTTCTGACAAAATATCAGCACAAGAAATTGTTGCTTCTTTTCCTTGCAGATGATCTTTTTAGCATGATCATGAAACTTAAGTTTTATAAAGGAAGAGCATACTAAAAAGTAGGTATCTCCACACATGATTAAAAAAAGGCCCCAAACTTAAGACTGTTTTATCATAAAAATGTTTGTTATTAAGAGAGGGAAAAAAGTATTTTTTTTTTTTTTTTTTTTTTTTATTAGTTTTTATTTTATTAGTTTTTATTTTATTAGTTTTTATTTTATTAGTTTTTATTTTATTAGTTTTTATTTTATTAGTTTTTATTTTATTAGTTTTTATTTTATTAGTTTTTATTTTATTAGTTTTTATTTTATTAGTTTTTATTTTATTAGTTTTTATTTTATTAGTTTTTATTTTATTAGTTTTTATTTTATTAGTTTTTATTTTATTAGTTTTTATTTTATTAGTTTTTATTTTATTAGTTTTTATTTTATTAGTTTTTATTTTATTAGTTTTTATTTTATTAGTTTTTATTTTATTAGTTTTTATTTTATTAGTTTTTATTTTATTAGTTTTTATTTTATTAGTTTTTATTTTATTAGTTTTTATTTTATTAGTTTTTATTTTATTAGTTTTTATTTTATTAGTTTTTATTTTATTAGTTTTTATTTTATTAGTTTTTATTTTATTAGTTTTTATTTTATTAGTTTTTATTTTATTAGTTTTTATTTTATTAGTTTTTATTTTATTAGTTTTTATTTTATTAGTTTTTATTTTATTAGTTTTTATTTTATTAGTTTTTATTTTATTAGTTTTTATTTTATTAGTTTTTATTTTATTAGTTTTTATTTTATTAGTTTTTATTTTATTAGTTTTTATTTTATTAGTTTTTATTTTATTAGTTTTTATTTTATTAGTTTTTATTTTATTAGTTTTTATTTTATTAGTTTTTATTTTATTAGTTTTTATTTTATTAGTTTTTATTTTATTAGTTTTTATTTTATTAGTTTTTATTTTATTAGTTTTTATTTTATTAGTTTTTATTTTATTAGTTTTTATTTTATTAGTTTTTATTTTATTAGTTTTTATTTTATTAGTTTTTATTTTATTAGTTTTTATTTTATTAGTTTTTATTTTATTAGTTTTTATTTTATTAGTTTTTATTTTTAAACTACTAATTATTTCCTGAGAATCTGCTCCAAATCATAAAATAAAAAATGCAATAAAACTAATTATTTTATTAGAAAAGCTTTTAATTGCTTTCATAAATAAGATTTATGAAGGATGATTAAGAATTTTTTTAATGAATAAGGAATTTTTACAATAATTGTTTTCATTTTTGTAAAATTTTAAATATAATATAAATCTTAAAATTCTGCATTACTTTCATCCAGTTAGATATTGTTATTAAGTGAAAACTACATTTACTTACCAAAATTGAAAAGCTTAATCAGTTTGCACCAAGATTTTTAAAATAAGTGATGACTACAATAAATTTAAAGTCAGTATTCCTAAAATTAAATTACAGAATATTTTGCAACATTTTTAAGATTAATTAAAAATTATATAAAGGAAAAAAAGGTGCTCACACATCATTTTCTTAAATTATGTTTTACAGATAGTGTCATTGTAGAACAACAATCATTATGTCATGCCCTATCATTGCCTTGTCAATTAAATAAAACATGGCAGTGTCAGTTACTGTTTTAAAAATACATTTCTCTGTTATTTTAAACTTAAGTAAATATTTTATTCAAATCAGATTAACTATTATCAGGTAATTTTCCTCAGTTTCAGAAAATTATGTTTTATTTTTGAAAGATACAGGGAATTACATTGATGAAAGACGACTAAAATCCTGGCCCTAATCAGCTATTTTAGAAAAAAAAAATCTATCAGAGTATTTTGCTTACTGGGAATAGTAAATTGAATCCTTTATCTTTCAATGAAAGCTTTTTCATTTATAAAAATTCATTTTAAACCTTATATATTGAAAATTAGTGTGTCATTCAAAATTTTCAAGTGTAGAATGCTGCACAAAATTTGGAACATAACCAAGTCTGCATTCAGTTGCGTTTTAGCCTTCAACACTTTGATTTCTTCACTGCTTTCAACTGATCAATGTGACATGAATTATTGGCACTAGCTGTAGCTTTTCTTTGAACATCTCATCTGTCAAACTATTAAAAAATAAATCAAAGTTTGTTTTTGGAATTGGTGACTATTCACTTTGTATATGTGTGTACGAGTACCAATTTCAATCCTTGAAACTTAACATACTCCTGGAAAAATCCTGGATTATTTTTTATGTAGATCTGTTGTAACCCTGTTTTTATAAAGTCACTTATTCTAAAGTTTGTTTGCTTCTCTTTGTTTATATATCACTTATGTTCAATTTTTGTAGGTAAAAAAATAAAATGAATCAATTTTGCTATTGATACTAGATTCTTTGCACAGTATTGTCTTAATAATTCAAGAAATTCTCAATTTAAAAAAAAAATTTCATTTTTTTTTTTTTTTTTTTTTTTTTTTTTTCATACGAAATTTCACAAGCTTTCAATGTAATAATTACTTGAAGCTTTTAAAGTTTGATTTTCATTTTAGTTAAAAAAAAATTCCAAAATTATAGTGTATTTTATATATATATATATATATATATTTCAAGATTCCAACTTCAACAAGCAATCCAAAACATCGGCGCTCAAAATCATCTTCAAATGCTGAAATCTGGCTTGAACATAAAGCACGCAACCAGGAGATAGGTAACTTTTGCTTTAGTTTATCCTTAATCTATATTAAAATAATCTTATTGCAAAACTATTACGTAGTATATTTTTATTTCCTTTATTTTCACAATAAGTTCCCATGATGTGAATTCTGTTTAAATTTTCTTAAAGAATTAATTCATAAAAAGCTTGGATATTTTAATAAGTCAATGCTTTAATTTATTTTATCAGATAACCACAAAAATCTTGTGAGCCACTTGTGATCATCCCTATTTTAGCTTTTATATTTATATATGTATGTAAAGTGTTGAAAAATTTAACCAAAATAATTTTTGCTTCTATTTGTGTGTGCATGTACATACTGCACCCCCCCCCTCACAAACACACACATACTTTATATAACCATTGCTAGAGCACCTAAAATTTGATCCAATTTTATTAAATTTGTATAAAAGTTCTAACAGGAATGTGTCATTTTGATAACCATTCCCCTTATTCAAATAATATTAACTTTAAATTTTTCTAGCTTGAAATTATTTTCCCTTCTCACAAAATATTTAGATAAGAGTTTAAATTATCAAATATAATTACAACTAATATAAATTTTTAAATGTTTCTATTATACAAAATGTTTTATAATTTTTACATGGATTTTTGAAAAACAAAAACCTAATCTACTTTTTGCATATTTTTTAAATAGAAAGTAAGTACTAATATTTCATTTTCACACACACGCACACACACTGAAAAGTTCTTCACTTGATTTGCTTCCCAAAATATGAACAAACAAGATTTATTTTAAGGAAGGGTTTTTTTTGTTGGGCAAGCTTCTTTTCAGCATCCTTTCAGTTCTAATTTTGTATTTTTTGTGTGTGTATATCTCTTCGAATGTAATGAGAACGAAAATAATACAAATTTTAACGTTTTACAGCATTAAATCAAAAGAGGGCTGAATACCAACAGTAGTGCAATAATTATTTATTATAATTTTTACAGATGGGCAAAAACAACTTACTACAAAGATGCATTCTTGTTTTGATGTGGCTGCATCTAGACTGGTGAGAACCAGAAATAATTATGAACAATTCTATTTACAAGCAAGTCGCTTATAGAGGGTGGGGACCATAAGGAGAAACACCTTAAGAGGAAACTGAGAAGGGTAAAGAAAAGGGAGAGAAGGAAAGAAGGTGACATGAAAACAATAGTATTTGTTGATAGCAATTTGGGCATTGAAAGAATGTTGAAGTGTTTAGACAAGAGCCTGAACCGAAAAGTTTAAACAAAGCGTCCATAGTAGTAATTGAAGAGGCTTTTTTTAAAATTAGTCTGTACCAAATTGGGACACAAATTTTTAAACTTGATTAATAAGTATTTTCCTAAAGATTGTAAATTTAAGTCAAATCTTCAACCGTATTACCCTCAAAATCCTGTTATAGCTGTACTAGAAATCTAGATAAAATTATTAAATCACACAATAGAATACTGTAACTTTATAACGATAATAAATACAACCCAAACAAATTCTAGTATACTCCAGGTAACTGAACTATGTAATTGTAGAATTTCCAATCAATGTCCATTATCAAACAAGTGCCTAATGAAATCCATTGTATATATGTGCTCCATCTCATCAACTGAAAACTATTGGGATATTGAATTGTATGTTGAGTCTACTAGGAATGCTTTTAAGGATCGATATTATAACCACATATCCTCTTTTATTAATGCAAGCAAATGCAATATGACTTCACTTTTTAAATGTTTTTGGAAACTGAAGGAAGTAAACAGCACTTTAGGTTAAATGGAAAATCCTCAAACAAGCCAGGACTTGCAGATCCTTGTTTTTTATGTCTGCAGGAAAAAATATATATTATTGAGCTTTTGAATAACAGTCAATTATTAAACCAAAGATTTAAAACTACCATTTTTTTGTAGGCACATTAAAGATCTAAATTTATAACTCCCCTCCTTTATATAATTTTCTACCTTCTTATATACTTTTCTACTGATCTAACTTAGATTATGATTCTAAATTGTTTTGGCACATATATAATACCAGCAATAATATCATGTAAATTGATTTATATCCATACTTATTCTACAAGTTATACAGTTTGGCAATAGGTCAAAATTTGCTTATAAAAAATTAACATTCCATACTTTGTCTTTTTACTTATCTTAAATTCTGGACTAAAATTTATTGTAACACCCCAAATAACTTATGTATTTAATATGCCAAAAAATTTTCCACTTAAATGACAATTTATTAATTTACATACTACGTTTATTCCAGAACAGATAACAGAAACTTAAGCATAAATCTGCTTAATTTTAGCTCTGGTTTTGTTTTAAGGTCCCCCGACCCTTCATCGGTAAAAAAGCATCTTCAATTGCTACTGTTGCCTTTGCCTTTCTCCTTCATTGTTTTCCTCTTTTCTATTTCCACCTTTCCATCCCTCTCTCTCTCTCTCTCTCTCCTTTTTCTCTGGAGTTTTGGCGTACTTTACTTAGATTTCTGACCATTGCACAGTATCAAAAGCTATAGTGGGCACTTCCGCTTTGTTTTATCATTTTTTTTTTCCCTCCTCCATAAGTGGCTTGCTTGTAAATAGAATTGTTCAAAACCAATTTTGGTTTTCACCAGTCGAGATGCAGCCGCATCGAAACAAGAATGCATCTTTATAGTGAGTAAGTTGTTTTTGTCAGTCTGTAAAAATTATATGTATGTGTGTGTGTGTGTGTGAATGAAAAACAAGACAAAAACTATATTTAGTTTTTAGCTGATGAGTTTTGTTATCTGACAGATATTATCAAAGTAAGTGTGATGGTTTTATTTTGCAACAAGTATATATTTTAGTTACTCAAAATTTTTAAATTTAAGGATGCTCATAAATATTCATCAGGTTAACTGAAAAGTTTAGGTGTTAGAACCCAGATTACATCATATAGCATCTTCAAAAGGAAAAGTTTTAAATTTAAAGACGCTTAGATTAAGTTAACCTGTTGAATATTTATGAGTGTCTTTAAATTTAACAATTTTATTTTAGAGATGCTGTATGTTGTAATGTAGGTCCTAACACCTAAACTTTTCAGTTAACCTGATGAATATTTATGAGCCTTCTTAAATCTAAAAATTGAGTAACTGTTAAATATATACTTGTAAAATAAAACTATCACATTTGCCTTAAAGTTCATCAGATAACGAATCCTGTTGGCTAAAAACTAAGGATAATTTTCCTCTTGTCTTTTCATTTTATCTCTTCTATAGATATACTCCACGTGAGAGATATATAAAATATACAGGGGGTTTGATAATATAACAGAAGCCACTTTTTTTTCTTTTTTTTTTTTTTAACTTAATTTTCTGTAAAGACATTAATTATGACATTAACTTATTTTAAATTTATTCTTAGTTGCATGGTGTAAATTAAAATTCTTTGGTTATGTGTTAGATAATTTTTATTTAATCGAAATTTAGATATTGATGCAACTTTTTAAATTATGTTTAACCAATATTTTCATTATAGATAGGGACATATATAAAACTTTATGTAAATTGCTAATATAGTGAAGATTTTTATGAATTTCTGGGATGAGACATCATTATTTACATATTTCAGCTTTTGTGCTCTCCACCCTTCATCAGATGCTTGTTGAACTGAACCTTTTATCTACAGAGATAGTGTAAAGATGTGTGGGTGGTGTAATGAGAAATTAGAGAGCTGAATTTGATATATTCACTTACATGCAAATACTCTTCACAAAGTATGAATCCATTGCTTCTTCCACATGGATTAAATTGCAGAGCAGACTGGGCCTTAGTTGGCAATCAATCTAGGAAGGAGGACAGCACTCAATTTAAGACTGTAGCCTTTATTCTATGGTAGATAACTTAAGCAAGATTTCTCTTAAGTTTTCAACTGAAGTGCTTCCTCAAAAACAAATGTTGTGCAGAGATCCATGCCATGTATTATGCAACTGTTGCATTTTTTTTTTTTTTTTTTTTTTTCTTTTTTATAGCTTATTCTTGTTTCACTGACCATATCTAGGAATATCTCATTTATTACTGCTCTGTTATTGTTCATTTTGTTTCTACTAAATCTACACTACCTGGCCCAGGTATTGAATTCACTATGTCACCAAATTCACAAACCAACACTGTAATACTAGGCTATTGTGGGATAATCCTGAGTATAGAACTTGGATCCTTCATGACTGACTTCATTTTCGACTTTAATTACAGATTTTCAATCTTCCTACACCCTTACTTTTAGTAGGTGGCTGGTTTCACCTTTATATTTTTTGCTACAATTGCAAAGGATTGAGTACTCAATTCTTGGTCATGTTCTCCTCTGTGTTAGGCTTGACTTGGCAGAGATTTCTCTAGAGTCAAGCTGCTTCTGAATATTTCTCTGATGTATGGACTGCAGATCTTCTGAATGTTGAGGTAAGGCAAACACTGGCAGTTTTCTGGTTTTCTTCCTTGACCCTTCTGTTTTTGCTTCTAAGTGCTGATGTTATGCTTGCAGAGTAGTTATTCTAAAGGATACACTTGATGCTGATCATCTGTAGGTATGTGTCTACAATATGCCCAAAAATAAATCACATGTCTGAAAGAAACCATGCCTATGCTAGGCTATGAGGACTTCCTTATTAGGACTAGCATATGGGTGTTGTTAATAAAGAGAAATGACAGCAATGCTTCAACAGCAGCAGTAGATAAGAGAAGCCTTAGTGAATGAGTCAGTGATAAGCAGACAGTCTTAGTGAATGCAGTCTTAGTGATAAGCAGACAGATTCGGTTTAAGGTTTCATGTGCTGCACTCTGGATTTTCCCAGCTTGATGTGTTGGTTCATGAATTTGGTGACAGTAATTTTGAGTCCATGTACAGACTTACTCATTGGAAATAGTTCTAAATAACTAGACTATATATGAACAGTGGATTGAGAACAATGTGCTCCCATAGATTAGTGTTCTGTTCAAAATTCCCTGAAAGTTAATTCACCTGATGAAACCGAGAGGGTATAAGAATAATGAAAACCATAAAGTGTAAATAGTAAAAATAATAGTACAGATTTTTAACTGCTTATATTTATTTAAATATTAAATATACTTGACTTCTAAATTAGGATTTTTATTATATTTACTTTGTAATATATAAAATTATGGTTTGATATAAGTAAAATTACAATTTATATTATTGGGTAAAAATAAATGGATGAATTTTAATTTTTATCTTTTTTTATATTGTAATCTGGTTTTATGACAAAAATTTGTCATAATAAATGTTGAATTTTAATAAACTAAACAGTAAATATGGATGACCAAAAATGACAAACCTGATTATTCACAGTGGCAAAAATATATTCCCAACATTAAAACACTGTCACATGATGAGCAATGTTAGTAAATTTATAATTTCCAGGTACATGTCCAAGTATTAGGCAATCTTCTCAATTTGAAATATAATTTCTTTCTCTTGCATGTATTTTTGTACTCAAATCTTATAACTCTTATTTCATGTCTGAGATGTATTTGCATATATAATCTTTTTCTTGATAATTAAACTGTTTTATTTTTATACAAGATACAGTTCTTCAGCCAAAGTTAAAAAAAAAACGTTCGGTATCGAGGCTGACTGAAAAAGACACTAAAGATGTGAATAAATATTGTTTAAATCATCAGGAAGTTGGTTCTGATGGAGAATTATGCCTAAAATTTTACAAGGTGAGTAAATAGAAAGTTTTGATAAACACCTGATCTGATACATTCAGCAGATCTCTTGAGTTTCTTTGATAACTAAGATATTAATAAAAATGAGCTCATTGTTCCTTGCCCAGCCCCAATAAAAAACGGTCAAATTAATTTATCAAGTATTGAATTGGCTTTTTGTATTAAGGGATTTTGTGTAAATTACTTATCTGCTTTTATGTAATTTGTAGAGAAATATGAAAAAATATTAATGACTTGAAAATATTTTTGTAGTTATGATTCTCTATGGCTTCTGCCTTAGAAAGCAAAAACTCTCTGAAAATTTAGAGATGTTTTTTGTTTTTTTGTTTTTTTTTATAAATTCCCAAAAAGCCAAATTTTCCTTTTTTTCTTAGTTTCTACATCGCACATTGCTTCTGATACAATGTATATTCAAGCATGTTTAATTAAATAATTTAGACGTATTATGTCTATTTTATTTTAATTTTGCACCTTTCAAGTCCATGGATTAATTTGGTAACTGTAGAAAATTGATCAAGAAAAATTTAAAAATTTTCTTTCAAATAATTTTTATTTGCCCAACTACTTTCAATCTCTTCTGAGATCATCTTCAGGGGTTGAGTGTCTGTGTAAATGTGTGCGTGAACACTGCAAAATTCAAAATATTAACCTGTTATGCGAGGGAGATAATTTATGTTTAGTTTTTTTTGTTTTTTTTTTTTAGTATATTTTTGTAAGATTCAAGATATTTACCCGTTATGCAAGGGAAGTAATTCATGTCTTTTTTTTTTTTTTTTTTTTTTTTGTTAAGTATATTTTTATGGGTCTAAAAGATTTTTAGTTTTTAACAATTCTAATTTAGAATTTTTTTAAACTTTGCTGCTATAAACATTTAAGAACTTTGTTCTTATATTCATAGTTGACTGTATTTTTGATTTCAATTCTCTTATATAAAGAGCCTCTAGAATTTTTAGTTTTGCTTATCTTGGTGGAGCACTGTCGTATTTTGACTAATATCTGTCTAAACTCTGAATGTGGGTATGAATGTTTCTTTAAATGCTCTGAGATTGAACTATGATTGTTTAAATGGAACATAAGCTCTCTTGTCATGGTCATTGTAGTAAAAACAACATACATTTTATTAATACTTTTGTCAGAGATGCAATCTCCCAAAGGAAATTAATTCTGAAAATACAAAAACCTAATAACAAAACCATAGCCTCGCTTGATGTTGAAAGTATATTCACCAACGTTCCAGTTAGGGAAATGATAGATATAATCATAAAGAATATCTACAACAATCCATCCTCTCCCTCCATTAAAAATTAGTTCTAATATTTTATGAAAACTACTCTTGATGTGCATCACAGAACTTCCCTTCTATAACCATCAAAATAATATATGTACAATGCAATGGTGTTTCCATGAGTTCCATCTTGAGACCAACATTTAGTAACTTCTACATAACTAACCTAGAAAATAACTTAGTTAATACCACAAAAAATCCTGTTTCATGCTAAACACAATTGTCATGCCATGTGCCTGATGATTGCATGAAACAGACTGTTACCTCTGGGTGGTGACTTCAGTGTCCACTTATATTTGTTTCTCATTTGCATTGTTGTTTGTTTGTGTATTTTTTATATATAAATTTAAAATTTGTTATGGTGGAAGTGTACTCAGTATCAGGACTATTTGTAGATAGACACGCATAGGTGCTGAAAACATCTTAGTCAATATTTTGTAAAGTGAGCTAGACTATCGCAATTTTTTTTAATCCTTTCATGGTTGGGCCAAGAACTTTAGGCCATAAATTTTTACATATCTTTATTTTCTTCCAGGGTAATGTTGCTCCAACTGTGACAGGAGGTTGTACAATGGTGTTTGATGAAGTTGAAGAAGTAAAATGCCATGTTCCAGGCAATGACCGCAAACGCCATAGTTCTTGTTCAAACGTTCCTGAACATGAGAATAATGGCCACTGGACAGACACTGAAGAAAGATGTTCTTATGCAATCAATGGATATGGAAACAAGTAAGCTAATTACCTTGGCTTCCTTGCAGTTTCTTTGCATTTTATCTTTGCTGAATTATAAATGATGACAATATGAAGCACATAAATTCAAGCACCAATAATTTAGCTATTTTACATTGCTGGAATTTTGTGTGAGTGTCTCTGTAATCCACTGCTTTTGACAACTTTTAATGTTAACACATTTAACAACACATCTATCACTTCTCAGCTCACACACCACACTCCTCCCTGACCACCTGAGCTCTGCCTCTTCTCTTTTTCCTCTTGGTCATGTCTCTAGTTCCACTTTGTTGAATAATACCAACATTATGGGTCCTCTGGCTTTTTTTCCCTCCTCAATTCCCAAAATCCTATATTGGAATTGATGGCAAAGTCTAGTGTGATCCCTTTAGATACATTATATACCACAGACAAGATTGCATAATTCCTGGCTGTGGTAAACTTTTGTCTCTTTTCACCTGTACACACATCAGGATGCAAGCTGGAATAAGAACACTTTCCATAAAATGCTCAATGCTGTTGACAACTTTAACAACAGGTTTATAGAAAATTTGTTGAATAAAATCTACTACAAATTCAAGTTTTCTATTGCAGGGTGGGGATTTTAGAATTTGTAGTTGCAACCACAAAAGTAATAGCCAGCCAGCTGACCCTTCTTCAATTCTTCTGTCATACATTTGTCTGTGTTCACTCAGCTTGCTGAAATGGAGATGTTTTTCTTGTATCTGACATCTGCTCTCCACTGGGAAAAATATAAAGATCTCCATTCTGAAGAGACTGCTGATTTAATCTGAATATTTGAAGATGCCCTTGAATATCTTTTTATGAATTCCCCACACTTGATGTAGGGTTTTTGACTTGTTCCAAATTTCTCTCCCCATTATAACAAAATCAACCACAATTTAAAACTAAATTTTTGAACAGGCAATTTTTGTTATATGCTACCCAGCAGAAAGATTGTCTCACAACCTTTGGTTTACCAGAAACTTAACTGTCACACCTACTGATTGAAATGTGTTCAGCATATAAAAGCTCATGATATTTCTCCAAAGTCTGTTTTACTTTTAGTTACTGATGAATCCTTGTCTGTCTACTTTAACATTGGTAGCAGAATGTAACTAGTGATGGCTTCACTGAAGCAACTACCAGTATTCAACCCTTACTGTGGTGACACATTTGCAGAATATATGGATATGCTGTTTAATTAGGAACTAATTTCTAATCAAGAACTAGCAGCAGATATTGGATTAAGTGATTTCTGCTTTAGATGCTGTTTAATTAAAAGATGAAACATGAATGCATTTTGTTCTGTGAAGTACTTTGTGAAATTGCAGAGATGTACAAAGTTTCTTGAAGTAGTTTTTGATTTAATTTAACAGATATAGTGAAGAAGTACAAGTTATCATTTGTGTTTTGGCATACTTTTTGTTAGCAGCAGATACTTCATCTGATGACTATGAACAATTGGTTGAGTATCAGCATCCTTTAAATTCAATGAAATGAAAAACAAGTTACAAAGAGTATTTGGTGAATGGAAGTTAAGATGTACATGCTGGAGCATTGCCAGTGAAGAGGATAGTGTTACTATAGTTGTAGTTGTCATGGATTTAATCAAGGTTTTAACAGCCTACAAATCATAAAGAATATAATTGAAATCAAGGAGTCATGTTTGGAGGAAGGAGAAGTTAAAGAAGAGGAAATCTAGTAGATTCTGATGGGATTATGCAATGATATGAGTGTGACAACACTATATTTTGTTTGTCTCTAATTGTCTGCACAGATGACAATTGATCTCACACTCTTTGCAGGATCAGCAAAAGCAGAGAATAAGCTAATTGAATCATAAATTGTAAACATTCTTGATTGTGATTCTATGAAAACCATAACTGGATACAAATGGATCAATGAGTATTTATCTCTGAAGATGAAAGGAATGATGTGAATAAATCTGCAAGAGTTTAACTTGGACTGGAGGGATAAAAAGAATTGATCATTTTTTTTACAATTTGAGGAAGAAAGTTGAAAATTGCTGTATATTTAGTTAATAGTACTATTCCATTAGTGATTAACAGGCCTACAATGACAAATCTTGAAATGTTGTTGGGCACAAAAAAATCGTAAGGTCATAGTTGATAGAATAACTTTCAAACTTCAGCTCATCTGGATATTATGTGAGTCCAGTAAACCTTTGGACAGATGAAAGCTGCATTGTCATTCTACATCTAGAAAACTTGATATTGTTGCATATGAAAGCAATGAAAGTCTGTTAGGTTGCTCATGCTTTAAAAGAGAGTATGATTTGTTTGTTGAAAAATGGCAGATGTGAAGATAAAGAATTTTTGCTAGAAGTAGAGAAATGTGATAACTGTCAATCCTGTAATAGGTACAAACATCTAAACCAATTCTCATTATTGTTCTGTCAAAAGCAAACAGATTAAATAAAATTGTTTATATGGACATCAAGGAAGTTACTAAAGCAAAGCAGCAGCCCTAATTCAATCAAAGAAAAAAGTTATTGTTGTGGATAACATTTTCAAGATTTAGTTGGCATAATTTGGAACACCAGTGAAATTTCACAGTAATTGTAGAGGAGAATTTAATAATGAAGTTTTCAGAGATAAATGGGAAATTTGACATGGAAACTAGCACTTCACCTGATGAATCTCCTTTTAGTAATGGGGTGGTTGAATGAAATAATGGAGCTTTATATGAAACCATCATGATTAGCATGGAGGATACTAAATATAACATGGAAACCATATTAGCATAGGCAGTGTGTATACAAAATCATTCTCTATAAAACACATTTGATATAGTCAGAATGAAGTTGATTTTTGAAAAGATTACCAGCACTAGTGTGACCATGTTCATAAGAACCTGGATACTCTCCACCATGCCCTGAGAAAATTTTATCAAAGCTGTCTTCAAAGAGAATGAGCAGAGCTCTAAAACATAATGTTGGTAATTATATAGAAGTTTATTTTATACCTGGTGAGGGTCTATTATAAGTGTAAAGACAATGGCCAGAGAGGACCTGTTAAAGTCCTTGGAAAAGAAAACAATTTTTACTGATTTACCACAGTAATGAATATTATAGATGCCACCCTAGTCAACTGCAAAAATCTTAACGAGTACTTTTTTTTTTAAGCAAGGCAGGAATGCCTCTACCATGGAGAGAAAAGAGTGAGTGTAGTAGGTATTGAAGAAAGGGAAAAAGGGCAGGGATCAAGGTAACCGAAGATGGCGATTAATGTTGCATTTAAACTTTTGAAGATTGTAGTTATCAGGGAAACAAGTGAGAAGAAGAGAGTGCCAATGTTGGGAAGTGCAAGGAAAACTATTGGAGTAGATGTGGCAGTTACATTTAACTATTTCAACAGTAAATGGGTGGGACCCAGGTGCCACTCTAGTAACATGCTTAAATTCATGTAGTTGGGGCATCAGAGCTATGAAAATATTTGTAGAAAAGACAGAGGGAAGCCACATAACATCTGTGAGAAAGTTTGAAGTCAACAAACCAATTCAGGACTGATTACATTACTGATCCTTCTTTAGATTTTGTTGAGAACCTTGAGATGAACGGCAGGGGCACCAGACCAGATATGGTGACAGTATTCAATGCAAGGATGAATAGTAGATGTGTAAAATGAACTCTGATGAGAAATACCTTCTGGCATGACAGTGAACCAACTTTCCTTACAGTAGATGCAGCTACTGATTCAATGTAGTTGTTCCACTTCAAGCCAGTTGAGGCCAAGAAGGTGTGCTGAGACACACTCAGCCATGCTGATGGGGGTCAGGGACATTTCACTATGGTGGTTAAATGAGAGCAGTTTAGTTTTGGAGGGATTAAAATTTACAAGCCATTTCTTGCCCCAGTCAACCACTGATTGGAGGTCCTTTTTGAGAGCAGCAGCCAGGTTAACTTTGTCATCGCTGCCAGACAGAAGTAAATGGTAGTGTCTGTGTAGATGCCTACTTGGGAACTGATGACATCAGGGAAATCATTGATGACGATCAGAAACGGTGTAGGGCCCAGGATAGAGCCTTGGGGAACACCCGCATTAGTATGAAAGGAACTGGAAGAGAGCTCGTTCAGGACTACCTTCATTTCCTGATTAGATAGGAATGAGTGGATTAAATCAAATAATACCGTAGCCTTAAAGCTTATAGTTTGTTGATGAAAGTGAAACTGATGTTTTATTTGCACAATGGAACGAATGTCAATAGTGAAGTTGTGGATGAAAGCACTGGTCTGAGTTGGAAGATGTTGCTAAAACTGATGTTAGTGTTGGTCAGAAAATGAAGTTAAATCAAATGTTAATGAAAATCCTGAAGCCCAGTGTTTTGTTGAGTCAGAGGTGCAAATTATAGAAAATGATGAGGAAACCTTTGAATCAAGTCCTGAGAGACTAAATAAATCCTATAGTAAACACAAATACTACTATGCTCTTCCAGATGTGACTAATTGTAAGGCACAGATGTTATCATCTCAACCAAAGAAATCTGGGAAATGGAAAGATTGGATCAATGTGAAAGTAGTTGGAGCTGATCAACCAAACTAAGTAAATTGAAATTAAATTCTTGGGTTTAGAAAATTGGGAGACTTGGAGCAGGTATTGGTGTTGACTGTTATTGAGGCTTTTGTCAACAGCATGTTATTGATACTAAAAACAATGAAATTAGAAAATTTGTAAAACAGTGGTATATTTGAATGGGTAGATGATGAGCGCAGAAAATAGTATTATGCAGATGGGTGTTGGATGAAAATGTCTACTTGATGGGAATAAGTCGCATCTTATGTCAAGGATGTTTGCTGATGAGAGAATCCAACTTTGTTTAGTGATGGTAACAGCTTCAAGTAAGCATTGGGATCTTTATTCAATGGACATCTCTTCAGTGTTCTTGCTAGGAAATGAAGTAAAGAGAATGATAAAAGAAAAATTATTTAAAAAGATCTTTGTATAGTTTGTCTGCTGCTCCACAGCAGTGGTATGAGCATATGTCTGGAACTGAAAACACTGTGGTAAAATCAGTCTATATGATTGGTCTTTTATTCATGTGATAAGAAGACAATAATTTAGATGGTTTGATTATTATTCATGTAAATTGCTTTGAGTATTGTGGGACATTGTCCTGGCATGATAATGTTGAAAAATTTGTCAGATTGTTCAAAATTGGCAAGAAAGAAAAGTTTATTGGTTTTGAGTGAACAAAATGGTAATATGTTGATCAACAAGCAATGGATTTAAAGAAACAACTGAATGACAAATTAATAGAAGGAAAACAATTGAAGTCTACTGGCAGACAAATACTATGGGTAACTTCCCAAATGAGACTTTGTGGCTTGTGAGAGTTGTCAAGTGACCAATTATGAAAATGAAGCAGCAGTTCAGTTTTATAGAAGCAAAATATAAAGAAATAGAAATTGGTGTGACTGAAGAAAATCATTGTTTATAGTGAAATGCTTCACATACGTCGTTGCCCAGTGGTGATGCAAACACTGTCTTTTTGTCTGGAAATGAGAAAATGTTTCCAATATCATAGAAATCCAAGAAACAGGATAAAATAAGGCCCCTTTGGCATATTATGAAGGATCTGCTGTTGCAGCAAAAGTAAAATACAGATCTTAGTTGTTGAGTGTACACAGTATGTGCGAGAGAAATGGGTTCCCAGACAATGGGCAGACTGCATGACTAATAGATGCAGCCTCAGGACTCCAGCAAATGGCATTGAGCAGTGGAGCCTATCAAGAGTACAACAAGCTTCTTTTCTTTCTTTTTTTTTTTCTTACAGAAGTCTGTCTATATTGTTAATTAGATATATGGTGGGGGAATGTATGACAAAATGGAAAAAGGTTTATATGTGAGGTAATTTGTCCTTTAGGACCCTTTTTCTCCATTTTTTTTTTTTTTTTTTTTTTTTTTTTTTGCAATATTGTTCTTGATATATAAAAAAAACTATATATTGTTATATATACACACATACATACACCACCCATGAGATGGATTGAACCTCACAAGCTCGAAACTAGAAATCAATATTTATACCCACTTGTTTATTGTTTTATTGTTGGACTTACCTATCACACTTCCTGCTTGGAATGGCTTCAGCATATCATGAATTTATTTATTAAGCTCATGAAATTTCTCCAAAGTCAGATCAGTTCAAGTTCACCTGGTGAATCCTTGTCTGTTTACTTTTAACAATCTTTATATGTATGTTGTTTAAAAATTAGGTGAATGAGAATTCAGTTGAAAACGAGTTTATACCAAAAACTTGTTCAGTAAACACAATCCTTTCTTCTGTTTTCATGAGTGAAATATTGTTTTTCAGTTAAGTGGAAATTTGATATTATCTCATTCCACTTTTTGATTGATATCTTTTTTAAATCTGGCAATTCCTTTCTTAGGCTATAAGTCACTGTAAAGTGATCATACAATTATTTCCTGGTTTTATAGTAAATAGGATTTATTCAAGGAATGAAAAATGTGTATAAATTTTCATTAAATTTACTCAGTTTTTACATGTTTCTCAATAAACTGGACTGTATCTGACTGAGCAATTAAGACAGGAAATGAATTTCTACTAATATCTGTCGGCTTTTGAATCACTTTCAAGGCTAATTTTTCTTTAAAATCTGATAACAATAAGCATCAATTTGCAGATACTTTCCATTGTAATTTTATTCTCATAATTGTTAGTTAAAGTGCAAAAAGGTTTGACTACAAAACATCTCTTCCCATTTATGTTCCCATCATTCCTTACTTTCTGTTATTGATTTGCTATGCAAAAAAAATACTTCCTTTATCCCATAATAATTGCTATATTTAGTATATGAAATGTCGGTGCAAATGTAACTACTATTTCTAAAGAATTTTGCAAGATTGTTAAAGGACTTTATAATTGGAGATATATATGTGGCAGATATACCACCTCCTACATAATGGCAAGACATTAGTACCAATGGTGTCTTTATCTATCAAATGTCTTAACATTTCTGTTGCACCCTGTATAAACCATATGTAAATAATTCATGCTATAATAAAATAGCACTCCTAAATATTCAGTAAAATGGCTATGCAGATTTTAAAATTACATTTTCTGCTGGAAAATATTTTGTTTGTCTTTTTTGCTTGGAAGATATTTATAATGAAACAAAAATACAGTTAAGGTTTCTCAAATTTTAAAACCTTTCTAAAGAAAATAGTTTTTAGCACTATTGCCATGTGTATCTCATTTCTGGGTATATTTTCATCTATGGTTGAAATTTCAAATGAAGTTTCAATTGGTTTAATTTCTCGGAACTTTATCGAAATATATATTTTTACTTTACAAATGCAATCTAATCATGATTACTTCAAATTAAAATGGTGGTTGGATGTCCTGACATTTAAAAAAAAAAAAAAAAAAAAAAAAAAAAAAAAAAAGACTATAATAGAAAATTTTTATTGTAAACTAGATTTTGAATTAGCTTTTTAATTACTCAGTTAATAGAATTTGGGGCACATTATTTGACTGGATGAAAAGTTTAGTCCTATCTGAAAATATGCTAATCTGTCCAGTTCTTTGGAACTGTGTTCATTCATTTCTGATTTTTATTTTAATTTATTAAAAGTAGTTTGTTCCCTCATTTAGAATTGTTTTTATAATTATTCCATTAACTCATTACTTATTGGTAGTAATCTAAAAAATATGCCATTTTTATTCCAGGAAAACCAAGGCGTTTCATGTGTAGTGGACAGAACCACAGGATTCTCTGAGAAGATTCTTTTGCAATTTTTTTTTTTTTTTTTTATTCAAACAAAACCTTGTATGAAACTGGGGTCAAAAGATACATAAAAATAAATATTTGTATATAATATTGTATATATCGGCCAAAAAAAAAAAAAAAAAAAATTGTATTTTCTTATCTCTCTTATATATATATATATATATATATATATATCTCACTTGGCTGTAGCAAGTATTTTGTCTTTCACAGTATATATATATATATATATATATATATATATATATATATTTCCTCAAATGAATCTATATAAAAGAATTGATTTTTTTTTTTTTTTTTTTTTTTTTTAACTGTAAATTGTAATAGTTAAGTAACTATTACAATTTATATTGTAAATATTAAAAAAAATATTTTTATAAAATGTTCAATAAGAAACTGACAATTACAATTTTATGAATTGCCCATACAACAAAAGAGCAAAAATCTGGTTGTTTGTAGCAAATTTTGAAAACTTCCTGATTTTCCTAAATGTGAAAAAGAACTAATACTATAGCTGCAAAGATGGTGATATTACCCGACAAAAGGAGAGATGTTCACATTTGATTTGGATGTAAATATTTTGATAATTTGTCTCTAATATTCATGGAAGAGCAACATTTTTATCTTAAATACATACCTAGAATATGATTTCTAATATTTTCCATTAATGCATACCTGTTTGAGTTGGAAAATGTTTTACTTCTCAGGACAAACAGACAAACTCATTTTTTTCATTGCTTTATTAAAAAGGAAAGACAATTTTTTTATATTGATTGTTAGGGTTCTTTTAATTTTTTTTTTTTTTTTTTTTTAATAATAAAACAAGAAAAATGTGCAACTATAATTTTAATATCCAAAACTTAATTTTGTGAATTTGCTAATTGAGTTTGTTACTAGTAAATGTATTTGTTATATGCATGGATACTTTCTATACAGCCAAAATGATAATGGAATCTTTTAAAGATGGCGATTGTTCAAAGAAACAGAAAAAAAAAAAAATTTGTATTTCTTGGGGAATTATTTTTTTCTTATGATAAACAAGGGCTCATTGTCATGACATGAAACATTGTTTTCTACATTTTCTTGTAATCTGCTTTAGGACTAAAGTCATTCCTTGTGTGTCATTTTTACCCTGATGATAATTTTACTAGTAACAAGTCGTGAGCTCTAAAAAGTTTGCTGAAAATTAAGCCATTGATAAATTACATCACAATACTCAACTGAGGTAATAGGGGTTGTGGAAGCATAATGAACATATGAAATCTTTTTGTAATTTCACATAGATGTTCTAGTTGAAAATGATTAAAGACTTCGGTTGTAGATTAATAGGTTTGGTTTTGTTTGTAGATGTAATTGCTTATGCCAATATTGGTGCAGAAATATTGGTTTAATATCATCAAATGTTGGGATCTTTATTACCATATCTGTTCTCCATTTTACAATAACGACTTCATTCGTTCAAAACTAAAAATCAAATTGTCAGTTTTAACCAGCAGATTTTCAGTTTCCTTATTGTTTTTACTAAATATTTATATTGCTAGTCACTAATTTTCATGATTATTCCAGTTTAATGTTTAACAAGAGATATGTTTGAGAAAAAAAAAATTCTAGGTTTTACATGTAATATTTTTATTCTTTGATGACTTTTGCAAGATTCTACTATGGTTGTGCATGTGTGCATGTTCATACAAATGAAAGATACAAAAACTTCATATCAGCAGGGACATTAATTATAATTGTATATATGTTTTTTTGTATGAATTTTTCTATTGGATTTGTTTTGCTCTTTGTATATTTTTATATGTAAATTTATATTAGCACCCAAAAGACCATCAGCAAACAGTTTATCTAAGGCTGATTATAACAATGCTCTTGAAAATGGTTCTCACTGTTCTGTACATATTTTGTGACTAAAGTTTTTTATTACTGGCATGTCATGATGGTAAATAAAGAGCAGGTGAGTGAACAATCTAGCAGATCATTCTCTTATAAATACTTTACCGTCCACGCACTAGTAACAGTAAAAAAAAAAAAACAATTATTAACATTGACAGTCATTATTATAAAAATATGGCTGTAAAATATTTATTTTCTAATCTTTTATACTTTGTTTTTAATGGGAATGCAATGGGAATTATTTCATAATTAGGTATTTATTTTTCTCTTAATGAAATTTAAATACAGACAGGTGCCTTTGACAGTGACAAAATGTTAAAACATCTCTGATGCTGGATTTGGCAGTAATATACTTGGAAGAATAATTATTTACATGATTGGTCATTGTTCTCTGGTATTTAGTATGTTAATGACCTTTACAACTTTAGTTTTACAGCTAGATTTACAATAGATTTGAATTTAAAGAACAAGTTTCTCGGTAGTAAAATTAGGAAGGAATTGAATTTAAAAATTTAAGTGGAATCGTTGTTGCATGTACATTACATAATGTGACATCAAAATTCAATAAATTGTATTAACTATGTGCTCAGTCATTTGAAAAATGAATTTTTAGTTTTTGAGAATTGTATATTGGATGTAGAAGTCTTAGAATTTTTTCTCTAAAATGAACTCACTAAGTAAAACTTGTTAGGAAGAAGAAATTAACTTGTTTATCTATCAAAAATATGACTAGTCTTGTTAAGACTACACTTTCTTCCTTTAATAATGAAGTATACACACTCATTAACTATTGATTTTACATGCTTGTAAAAATAAGCAGGATGCCTAGTAAATTAGAAATTAAAAGAAATGGGAGATTTATCAGTGTTTACAAAATATGTTCATTTCAAAACCTAATGTGCTAACAATTCTAATAGTTTTTAAATCAATTGAGGATAAAAAAAATAAAAAAAAATTATAGCATATGAAGTTACAACTATACATGGTCTTAGATTCTCTGTCTATCTCTACCTGTTTCTCTGTCTCAAAGTTCCAAGTGATGAAATTTAAAGTAGCAATGGGCTTTCAAAAATTACTTTATCTGGTTTCTGTGTGTCTCTACCAAATACAATATGAACTTTACAAGTGTTTTGATTCTGCATTCATTTTTAAATGAAAATGTAGAATGCTCTAAACGTAAAAACATACTTTTAGCTTCCGATTTATTGAATAACATTTTTAAATCATGGCATTCATTTTATTTTTTATTTTAACTTTGCAATAGTCTTAGCATTTTATTCTTTACATTCCTTTGACACCATTTAAAATGAATGACCTTTAACCTGTTTGTCATTTACTTAATTATATAATAGCAAGGTTATAAGCAGCACAGTATCTGGTCATAATTAAATGAGTAAATAACTTAACAATATCTAATGCAGTTAGTGTGGATAATGAGAAACTAACGGCCAAATACAGTGATTGATATCCCCCAACTAAAAAAAAAAAAAAAAAAAAAAAAAAAATTGATCTGACATACAAATTTTTAGTCTTAGTTTTATTGCATCTTTTTTTATTTACTGCTTCCCTTTCAGGCCCTCATTGTGATATTATATAATAAAGTGTAGTTCTAATAAACAATGCACAATATGATGTTATGTTTTTGTTTAATATTTAAGAATTTTCTGAAAAAATTGTCTTGTTCCCTCTTTCTACCCCCCCCCCCCCCGGGAAAAATGATTAATATTCAACATTCATAAATACAGTACTCCTCCTCCCCACTTAGAATGGTATATGTAATTTCAATAAACAGCCACATTGTTTAAACACTGTTCCTCAAAGTTAATGTTGAGCCTGGTCAGTACCTAGATGGATGGCTTGGATCTGCAGTTGGTAAGATGGATAATGGCTTGGAATTGTTAATATGAGAATTGGGGGGTCGTATATTCACTTATGTGCAAATACTCTTAGGAAAGGTTTGAACCCACTTCTTCTTTCCCCCCAGCTAGGGGTTAATTAGTAAGACTTGTATCACTAAAGCCATTATCTAAAAAAAAAAAAAAAAAGTGTACAGAATATTTAGATGTTGGCATAGAGGTTGATATACCACTAAACAATCAACCAACCAAATGAAAAAAAAAAATTAGAGTATTAGTGTTAGCTGAAAAGCAAAATATTTAAAAAAAAAAAAAAAATTGGTGGTGGGGGGTCGTTTTGTTTTTTTACATTTTAGTTTTAATGAAAACCTTAAACTTTAGTATTTTGTTCTTGGAAGTAACAATGACTTGAGCAATCGTGGAGTATGAAAAATAAGGGGTGGAAATTTTTGCAAGCGTGAGCAGCTGTTGACATTTACTATAAAAAGTAATTTTTTTTTTTTTTTTTTTTAATGGTTTTTAAACCTTGTCCTAGTTCATCATGTAAATTTTCAGCATTTTTTTTATGATTAAGTTATAAAAAAAATGTTTATATTTATGTATTTATATAAAGATTATTGGAAAAAAGTTACTCACGAGCGAATTGCATCAATGCAAAGGAGATAAAGAAAATTGGAGAATTTAGTGATATAGGTGCAGATGAAGCATAATCCATCAGAAGTGTTTTATTTATGATAGTCCCTAATGGTGCATGACACTTGGAGTATTGTTGTGAGATGCACGGAATATAATATCCATAGCTGGTGAAATTTTCCCTCTCTGCTCGATTGAACGCTTCCTTGATGCAGATTAAAACGTTTTTCATGCGGCACTTTGTTAAAAAGGAATTGTCAATTTTTGATAAATTGTTGCAGAACTGATTAGTTTTCTGTAGGAAACTTTTTGCAGCGGTGATGAATTGAACGTTGTTGGTGAACAGTTCGTCACTGGTGACAGGTGCTAGTTTTGATTCAATGCAATTCTTAAGCTGATTATAATTAAACTGCTTACAAAACTCTAAGTAGTAGTTTAAAGGAAATCTGAAGTCAGCAAGTTTCTTCAGAATGCTGTTTTCGTAGCAGTGGAGATGAGGGCCATAGTAGGGGATAAGAACTCTGTTGAGATCTGTTTCAAGGCATAATTTACTCTGTAACTCGTGCAAATATTGTGCTTGAAGTATCCCTGCCTTGATTCCACACGGAGCATACTTAAGATAGTTACAGCGCGCTACTTGGCGCCCGCATATGTCATCAGTGTTTGTTTTCTGGGAACATATTTGACTTTTTTCGCAAGGTTTGACTTTGTTTTTTATCTTGGACCACTCTGTACAAAATTTAGCATGGCTTGATTTCATTACGCTAATTTTCATTGTTAATTTCACTCTGATATCCAGCTGATCCAATGAGCTATTAATTGAATTTACGATGCAATCGATAGATGATTGCTCAGCTTTTGTGCAAGTACGACCATTGTGCTTTTGAAAGCATTGTCTGACGACTGAGGCCAATGTTATATTATGCAGGGAAACCAGAAGCAAGAACAGCAAACAAACAGATGAGCTAAGAAAACCCATCTTTATTTTTCCTCTTCCTAAAATCGTGTGAGTATTTTTATCATTGACTGCTCATAAAAAAATAACGTCATATGGATATCTGTTTAATAAAAAGGATTGTTTATTGCTTTCTTCCTGTTTTTGTCATTGCAGCCAGGCCTCCTAGATAATGTTAATATTTAAGAATCTTTTACAGATTTTTGATTTTCTTCCTACATTCATCACTTGAGATTGTGGTCGAATATAGCTTCGTTGTCAATCTTCGCTATTTGCCCGGGATAAAGATTTTGTAACGTTCATCCCATCGTAGCAAGATGTAAAAACGTACAATTTTGAAATAATGGGCTTTTTAATATTATTTCTTTTTAAATACCTCCAGGACGTTGATGATCATATCGCTCTCCAAAAATTCTTTTTCTTCATTATCTTTCCCAAAAGATAAAGTTGTTTGCCGTTGATTCCCCCCCTCCCACGGTTTTGAATTCAGATGTGTATTTTATTGACTATTACTCAATGTTAAATAGCCCAATCTAATTTGCTATATAACCCATAGCTGTAGGGGAAATGGTTTTATGCCTTTCCCAATGGTCTTTGTGCGAAGTGAAAGCATCAGACTAGGATGGAATTTGAATTTGGCCCGGCGCTTCCACTTTTCGCGCTGATAACCATTACATTAAATACACATCGTCCCTTAGTTACTGTTAAATGATCAGGGATTTCGTGTAACACAACGGCGTGCAATATGAAGAGATATGTAGTAAATGTAAACATTCAGCGAATTACTTCCTTTGAGGCTTAGTTTTGCGAGAAAATGTATAAGTGAAAAAAATGCTAATAGAAAAAGCAAGATTTTCTTTTCCTAGCCTACTTCAAATTGGATTTTTGAATTTAGAATATTCCATTAAGTGGCAAAAACACTGAGGGTACTGATCAACAACATAATCATGCCTGATTGAACTTGGCATGTCGACATCAAAAAAGAGCCTTAATACAAAAGAGTTCCAAGAACAAACGAATGTTGTAATTTTCTTAATCTGTAATAAAATACAAAGTTTAATAATTTTATCTTGAGGCGGCCCCATTTTTGTTGTAATGATGTTTTATTCCAGAGTATGTTGAGGACACTACATCTATTTTATCGTATTTTCCGTCCTCTGTTAAAACACTTCCCAAATATTTGAATTTTTGTAATTTCGTGATTTCAGTTTGTCTGGTTGTCAGCAAAAGAAAGAACTACATTCTTTCTTTTTACAATACCTTCTGTACGACTTTCTGTAGTGGATTTGTTTACATTTGCTAATTATATAAACAGTTGTCCTTTTAACTCTAACGTGTAATTTGTGTTACTTCGACATCAGTAATTTATTTTCTTGTTTCACTCCTGGAAAAAAAATATGAGCTGATGCTCTGTATCATAGTAATACTTCTCGTCTCCTCTCCGTATCACAGAAACTGTTTTTATTGAGCTTCAGTTTTGTTCTGTCACCATACGCTACTCTTATATTAATATAAGAGTAGCGACCTCCACTTTTTCGCGGTAAAACAGCATAGCGTAATGAAAAAGGCCAAAAACTTAATGAAAATAAAGTTTTATCGTCAAAATGTTTGTTATTATTAAGATGAAAGACCAAAGTATTTTTTTAATTATTTTTTAAAAATTTTTTAATCCTTTCTAACACGTTCGGCATGAAAATAAGGTTTTTGCGCTTTTTCCGTTGAAAACAATGATTTTGAAATTCTTGTAAAAATACAGTAATTGACCGATTTTAATGAAATTTTCAGGACTTATTTACAAATGAATGAAATTATTTTAGAATTTTTTTTTTTTTTTTTAGATTTTGGTTTTATATATATATATATATATATATATATATATATATACTTACTTAATTTCGCACAAAAACCTTTCTATTAGGTTGGTGCAAAAATAATTGTTTTCTCACATAGTAACATATGTTAGAAAACGAAATTATTTTTGCACCAACCTAATATTTCCTGAACATTTTTAGGTTAAAAGTAGTCTTTGGAGATTGTAATTCACCTACTCGAATTTGAGCTATCTAACTGAAAATCTGCTCTGAATTGAAAAATAACGAATCCAATAAAACTGACATTAGTTAATTAGAAAGGTTTTAATTGCATTTGTAAATCTTACTTATTATAAAACGCAGATTGTGTGTGTGTCTACGTTTATATATTGGATCGGATTTCCTACATTTTTTAACCGATTTCAACAAAACTTCACCTTTTTTTTTTTTTTTTTTTTTTTTTTTTTTTTGCCAGGTAGTGTTTCTTATTGTCTTGTACACTTTTTTCTTTATTTTTACATTCAGAATGCTTTAAAAATTCCATTTACAAGACAATTGTTTATAATAAAATTCTATTCAATCGGTAGACTCAACGATTGAAAACAATGTTTTTGTTTGGGTTTGACCAATTCGTAAAAAAAAAAAAAAAAAAAAAAACTAAGACATGCGTGTCAGTCAACCTTAAACAATAATCTTTGTCAATTTTATTTTTCAGTCTTTATGATGGTCGATACTTGATCTATCTCTTACTGTTACATCCCCGGGCAAAACTAATATTAAGGACATTATTGTCTGAAAAAATAAAATTATTCTGATGAATAATGAATTTTTACAAGAATTTTTTTAAAAATTTTAATTATAATAATTTATAATAGTTTCAAATCGTATAAAAATTCTGTATTGGGTTATTTCCGAGATGTGATATAGTAATTAAGTGGAAACGAAATTTACGAATCCAAAATTGAAAAGATTAATGAACCTAGTTGCGCTATTCTATTTTTAAAATATTTTTTTATTTTGTATTTTTTTTTTTTTACTTAATACGTTCCTTATTTCCATGTATGGTAGACTGAAATTGCCATTATTATGAAAACGTCATGTGATCTAAGTTTTTTCCCTTTATAAATAAAAATAACAGTAAAACTAAAAAAAAAAAAAAAAAAGCATTCACTCAGAATTTTAAAAAATTGTCATTTATTTTCATCCATAGTAGCTGTCATCGCTTCTCAATCATCAGTCCGTCAAACGTTTCATCATATGAACAGGACCAATCGTTAATAATTGGTTGTATATTACTTTTTTATGCTATAAGTAATATTTTTTTCAAATCAGATTAATTTAACTTTAAATTTTCTAATTTTACTAAAATAACGTGTCAGAAATTTTTTTTAAATATTTTCAAAATCGATACTTTTTGTTTGTTTACAAAATTCTTAAAATTAAGAAAATGACCGTTTTTAAGAAAAAATTAAATTTGAAATTCCAATGTATATAGTTTCTATCTGAAATACACCAGAATTGTTTATTTAATGGAAATAATAAATTTAATTATTAAACTTTCAATTAAAGCTAAAATTAAATCTTCAAAAATGTTTTTTCTTTTTAAAAAATTCATTTTAAACTTGGGTATCGAAAATTTATGCCGAAAAAGTGGAGGTCCCTATATAAGAGTAACAAAGAAAAAACAACGAAAACAATTGTATTAACGTAATGTACAACAAATGATAAAAAGGTGTAGATGTCTCGTTAAAAAAAAAATATAGATAAATGGAGTTGTAAAAGGCGTCCGCTGAGGCGTGAGGAGGACTGGATCGACAGCCTTTGGTGAGTTGTCTCTTGGAGATGGGAGGTCACTTTCCGATGAAGTCTGTGAACTCGGGCCAAGATGCCGTCCAACTGCCGAAAATGTCCCTTTGATGGGCCTTTGTCTTTTTTTTTTTTTTTTTTTTTTTTTTAGGCTCAAATCGATTCCCGTTTTTTATTTTTTTTTTTTTTTTTTTTTTTTTTTTTTTTAGGCGGGCGTGGGTCCTATTGGGTGGAAATTCTGGATTGTATTGCTTATTTTTTCTTTGAGTGTATGAATAAAAACGGAAGATATGTGCGGAGCCTTGCGCAGTTGACGGAATTTTAGCTGACATTTAAGTTTCGGAGCGTTCACATCAGCCAGTGGTGGAAATTAGTGTAGCATCAAAGCGAGCCTTAATTCAGGACTATAGAGTGCGTGTAACTCTTCAGGCACTGGGGGCCAACTGTTAACACGCGAAAGTTCCTTGCTGGAATTGAGAAATTAAACTTTTTTTTTTTTTTTTTTTTTAATTTGACTTTTTTTTACCTTTGGATTAAGATAAGTTTATTATTCAATATACTGAATAAACATTACTCATTAATGTTTATTTTATTTGAACTTGCAATATTTTATTTTTAAACAAACTTTTTCGGTGCGAAATTGTCATCACAAAAATGAAAAGTTAATATAAATTAATATTTGTCTGTATGCTATTGTTCTTCAACAATGAAGATAAATATAAAAATATTTTTTATGAATTTGTTTTGCCTTAACAGGTATTATTATTTTTAAAGTATGTTGAATTTTTCATTCATTCGTAAATAAATAGAACACATTAAAAACAAAGCTAACGTTTTTCAATGCGAAATTAGTGAAAAATATACTTAAAGAATTTATTACAAAGTTAATGTCAAAAATTAAATTCAATAAATTTAATATTTTACAACTATTAAAAATATACACAAATGTAATGAAGACATTAGATCAATGTTGTCTTTCTCTTTTTTTTTACATTTTTTTTTTTTTTTCCGATTATTTTAAACAGTTAAATTCTGAAAAAAATGTCATTAATAATTTTCTCACAAAGTTATTTAAATTTTTTTTTCTTTAGCTATTATTCTTCTTCATAACGAATATCTTGATTATAAAATTTATTTTTAACGAATAATTTGTGTTTTCTTTATGACATGTGAAGTATGTTAATACTGTCCTTGAAAGAAAACGAAATCTTTTTGCACGGCTAATTTTCAAAAATGACCGCAGAAATTTGCGCATTTGAAAAATTTGAATAAAAATTTAATTGAATATTTTCTTCTATATTATTCCTCATAAAAAAACAAAAACAAAATCATTGATTTTAAAAAATTATTTACACACTGGTATTTAATAAAATGTATGTTGAATTTTACTAGCATTGTTAAAAATGTAAAACAAAAAAATTAACCAGTTTAATATTAAAAAAAAAAATGAGCTACGATCATTGAAATATATATATATATATATATAGATCATTGCATAACTTTAAAATATCTAAGTGCTCGTGAGATATTTTCCTCACCATGAATTAGAAAGGTAAAGACAGTGTCGAAGGGATATTTGCAAAATACTTGCAAATATATTGAATATATGTCTTTGTCATCAGATTAGACAGAGGTTTACTTGTGAAACGCAGGCAGCCGGAAATAATGGTTGAATTGTGAACGATCTTTAAAATATGTAGCAAAATAATGAAGATGTGAAAAAAAAAAGTTTATTATTAATGTTTGGTGGAATTTGAACAAATTATCTGCTTTGAAATAGTACCAGATGGTACAGCCATTAACTCAAACTGCTCATAGACAGGTTGAATATACCTCGTTGAATAAAAACAATATTCAGGTTGGATCAAATAGAAAAAAAGAAAAAGGTCGCCAGCAACAATGCTCGACTTTATAATTCTAGAATGACTTACCAAAAAATTAAAAATATCGAGAGAATGAAAATTTTACCCGACGCACACATTATATGTGGAATCTTCTACGGTCTTGGATTTGAAATTAGCTTATTGCGAGTAGTTCTCTGATTTTGTTTGGTTTTCTATTAGTTCGTATACCGTTACCAAAAACGTAGTATTCTTGTCATTTGGCGGTGTTTATGATCTTCACAATCGCATTTTGACATCATCAAGGTAGTAGGTAACCAGATTCTACGGAGATTTCGTCCAATGGTCGGTTTGATTCTACGGGGATTTCTTGCCACCATCTTAACTTCTTTACTGAAAACTAATTTCAAAGCTACTCTGTTGATGCCTAATAATGAGATTAATGGTAATAAATTAATGAATTTAAAAGTACATTGTTGGAGAGGCCGGGTGGTACTTGTTGAGAGATTATTGGGCGCAAAAGGTGATATTTAAGGCAATAGCAGTGATTACTCATTATTCCGGGTACTGTCCGGAATAAAACGATCTTAACCCAGCGTACACAGAAACATATGTAATAACGCATCAATGAAGCAAGGAATTAAAATAATTTATTTTGACATTTTTAGATCGAGTCGTGATTATAATAAGACCCTTCAAAAGAAGGGTAAGTTCATATATAAACATTTGAGGTGTTCTTATATAAACTCTTGAAAAGGAAGAGTTAACTTACATTTAGGTGTGGTCAATAAAACCGTTTGAAAGGGGAAAGTTTACATACACACATTTAGGTGTGTTTAATAAAGTCCATGAAAATGGAAAGGTTCAAAGACACGCGTTGAGTTGTTTTTAATAAAGTTCATAAGAAATAGAAAAGTTCATAGAGACACAGTGAGGTGTTATTTTTTTAAAATAAAATCCATAAGAAATGGAAAAGTTGATAGAGACACATTGAGATGTATTTATAATAAAACCCCATGAAAAGGGGAAAGTTCATTCCTTGGCTTCGCTGTGAAATCTACATAAGAAAAGTGGGAAATGTTGTTTTAGTTGATTAGTAATCGGTTTGAGTTGACAGCGCAGAATCCATTCTTCAACTGATTTTTTCCCTGGTGTATGGTCTGTATTTATAAATTCCCTTAAGCAAGTGCTGGCTCACAAAAGAGTCCCTAAAAAATGCGAGGGAAGCGCTGTCAGTGGTCGATTAATAATTTTCATTACATTTTGAATATTTTTTACAATGTTGCCGGAAGTGTCACTCGGAGTCTATGCGCAAATGAACGTATTATTCCGAGTCCACTAAAAACTGTGAGCGGGTCAAAAGTGTTTATACTCGCTACAAAGTGGTGACACCGACGTGATGTTTTCCTGGATATATATTAAAAAAGACAATTTGATAAAGGACATTTGTTAAAAAAAAAAAGAAAATTTTCATTACAACTCAGAGCAACATGTGCGTAGAATTTTGGCAGACTGCTATAATTACTACCCACAAGCAGAGTCAGGGTCACTTCACAGCTTAATCCTTTTATTTCATAAGTGGTTATAATAACCTAATACCGTATTCTTCCTCCATAGCAGTAAACATGGAAGGACCAATTGAAGCCATACTCTCGTTACTGCTACTCTCCTTTCAATCCAATGAGTATATAGACATGGCTCGCTCGAATGCAAGCCATGTCTATAGCAAGAATAATAACTTCGCAAAAGACGAAATTCGCCTACGTTGTCGAAAAGCTTCCGGAGGAGGTCGACCGCTTGTTCAACGCAGTGTCCGATGAGAATTCATACGACATGCTGAGACAAACAATATTACACCGGACTGACAAGTCCGAAGAAAAGAAATTGTCAAATCTTTTTTAGCAATGTCTCCATTGAAATATGACACTTTCTCAACTCCTGAGGAGTTTTCTCGAGCCTCACATCTTGCTTGAAAATATTTTGCGGCGACTATGGCTGACCAAGCTGCCGAACAACGTGACACAAATGACTTGGCTGGAAGATGCCGACCTGGATAAACTGACAGAAAACGCTGACAAAAATTGCAAAAACGCAGACCCACACCAGAATCCGATTAACGTACAAACGGACCAAATCCAGCAACTCCAGTCGGCCATAGCTAATCTTACTGAGCGAGTGGAAGCTATGTTAATGAGATCCGGACACATCCCGCGTTATCACAGCTGACATTCCCGCCAAAACAGACATAGCAGCCGACACGGTTCAAAATCCCGCGTACGCAACACCGAAATATGTTGGCTTCATCACAAATTTGGTATTGAGGGTAAAAAGTGTACAAAATCCTGTACATTCGTACCAGGGAAATGCATATTCCGACTAGTAATGACGATGACTACGTCCGGATATTCGAAGAAAAGTCGTCTATTTTACATTCGTGACTCGTGTCACTCGATATGAATTTTTAGTCGACTTAGGCGCCAAAATTAGTGTTATCTCTCCGACAACAGAAAATAATTTACACTAGCGCTGTATAAATTTCAAGCAGCTAACGGTACAAAAATGAACATATACGGTGGAAAATCATTTATGTTAAAATTTGGTATCCGACGCTGTTTTTGTAGATTTTTATACCAGCAGATATGAAGGCACCTATACTAGGAACTAGTAGCAGACTTCCGCACACATTTCAACCTATCAGTGAACATGGCTACCAAGACCCGATGGACAACGAAACCCAACTAAAAATCCATGGAACGCCTTCCTGATATCTTTCAACAGCTCAGCACTACCGGACGACAAGATTTTTCGCGAAATTCAACCCCTTTGACACAGTACAGTTGTGGGTCCGAATGTCGATCATAGACGAACTCCGCAAACATTGAAATTGAAAAAGTGACACAGGCCAAGGCAAAGATAACAAGGAGTTAAGATATGCCAAAACTTATTATTGGCAAAAAAAATACAATCGAAGAATCAAGATGTTTTAAATACGTCGGATGGTCGTGCAGGTAATTAACTGTTGGTCTTAGAATCGTCGACAGTTGATGATGACTGGAGTGGTGCCGAAAGTTAATACACAGTTGGTATATTGGGTTAGTATTGGCAGTCGTATCCCAGAGCAGACGATTGTTGATAGCCAGAGGATGAAGAAGAAATCGCTTAAAAGGTGTCGAAGGACGATAGGCAGTCAGCGATGATCGATAGACAGTCGGCTTGTTGAGCTGGTACTAGCAGATCACTTTGGTTTCAACCGCTTATTCTCGACTAAGACTAGCCGAGAATAACCGGTTGAAACCACGGTGATCCACGTGATGATGAACAGTAGGGAGTGAAATCTGAATTGCTGAGTGGACCGGTAGAAGACCGTCGGCGGGAGTCAGGTGGTCGCTGATGATTGCTGGTCCGGAAACTACCAAATCATCTTGGCTGCCCCTTCCCCTGAGTGCAGTATCTACCACTATCCTCCCCACTGAGGTGGGATGCGTCACAAGGTTTAACGTGAGG
Organism: Acanthosepion lycidas; assembly: GCA_963932145.1. Classification (NCBI taxonomy): domain Eukaryota; kingdom Metazoa; phylum Mollusca; class Cephalopoda; order Sepiida; family Sepiidae; genus Acanthosepion; species Acanthosepion lycidas. Next base: position 44,194,475 of record OZ010593.1, on the reverse strand, counting down.
AACAGGAGCACGAACGCTCAGGCCACTGGTTAAAATTTTCCTAGACCCCGCGTGAGTCTTGTCAGACCAAAATTGGTCTTACCTTTCGGGGGTGCAAAAAGTTCCCCCGAGTGGGTATCTCCCCAGTGAGACGGGAGGCGACACAAGGTCAGGGCTTAACGTAGGGAACACGAGCGTGGACGCCGAGGCCATTGGTCGAAATTGGCCTTAATTGGTCATTTACAGGAGAGGGTGCAAAAAGTTTTCCCGAGTGCCCTCAATTCAGGTTGCTGATTTTATGGAATGTTACAACAGCGTAGGGTTTTACATTAAACTTCATAACCTAGAATTATTTTTATGACTTTCATTTATAACCGGAAGGGTTATAAATGAAAGTCATAAAAATAATTCTAGGTTATGAAGTTTAATGTAATTGGTCATAATAAAACTACGAACAAGAAAGAAATAGTATAGGTTTTGGGTAACCACCATAAAATGTCTCCGAAACGATGTACAGATTTACTATTCACGGTTAAATTGAAACAGCTCGTTTGCTGAAACAAAAATAACAGTGTAGCATGTCGCTACGATACTGCTAATCACACCACTAATCACCAAATTCAAACGACAGAACAACCGACCCATTTGACTACCCGACAGAAGAAGAATTTCAGCACATGCTGCAGCTAGGAATAATTCGACTTTCCAGTAGCCAGTGGTCATCCCCGTTGCACACAGTACCGAAAAAAATATTCTTCTGCATGGCGTCCGCGTGGTTATTTCCGACGCGTCAACAGTCCGAAATTGCTATCCTATCCCGCATGTATATGATTTCACGGTTGGATTGGATGGTATGAAAATCTTCACCAGGCTTGACTTAATCAAGGCGTACTACCAAAATCCCCGTCGAAGAAAACGGTATACCAAAGATTGCTATCACCACCCCTTTCGATATGTTCGAATTTAGCAGACTGCCATTCGGTTTAAGAAACACAGCCCAGTCTTTTCAAAGATTGATAGTCCTAATATTAAGAGGTTTATCTTTCACTTTCGCATACATCGACGATGTATTAATAGCAAGCAGATATGTGAACAAATACATAAAACATCAATTTGTTTTTGAACGTCTGCAGCATTTTGGACTGAAAATTAACGTCGATAAATGCACGTTTAGTGTAAAAAAAAAACTTTAGGACACACAATAGATGAAACAGGAATATCACCTCTACCTGAGAAGATAGCTGTTACAAAAAAAAAAAAAAAAATCCCACAACCAGAGTCAACTCGTCAACTTCGAAGGTTTATTGGCATGATAAATTACTATCGAATATTAAAAAGCAAAATCTCGACAAACTTTTCACAATTTACTTCAGACCTACAGTATATAAAAGGTGAAGAAAATGCACTTTCCTGTACTTCCATATCCTCAATAAATACGGAAAGACTAACGCCGAAGAACAAAACAAAAAAAATTTTACACTGATGCAAGTCAAGGAAGATACTTCGCTGAAACTTGAAATTTTACCTTTCTCTTTCGGACTTTCTTATGTGACATGAAAAAAAGGTTACTCTCGACCTTATATACATCTATCGTTACTTAAAAATTTTTTCAACCACCTTCATGGTCTACCACATCCCGGCAGACGAGCAACCACCAAAGTGATAACAGACCGATTTGTATGACCAAACATGTCCACTGGCATAAAACTCAGACGCAGCAATGCCTTCAGTATCAAAAACACAAACGCCAATTGGTAAATTCCAGTGACCCGACGGTAGGTTCACTCATTTGTACATAGACATTCCCAAACGCACATGGTATCATTTATATGCTCACCATAGTGGATAGATTAAGAAGATTTTGGACGGTTTTAAATAGCCCACCCAATTTTTTGAATGGAGTCAATTAAATGTTGGGAGAAGATCTGAATAGTTCTGAAAGTTTAACAAGCTTTAACTTGCAAGTTTAGCAAGTTAAAACTTCTCCGGTACACTGGATCTTATTCTGATTCGCGCCGACGGCTCGACAATCCAGTCCTAGTTCGACTGATATTACAGCTTTCAAGACTGGTTTTGTCTATTTGGATTCTCTTGTTAATTGCATAATTTATTGTTCGAAAGTTGCGAGAAAAAAATGTTTGTTCCTTTAACAAACTGTAAGTAATTTTTGTTTCTGTTTCTAGCCAATGAAATTCTGTATGCTTTGACTTCCACTGATTTTATACAAATGATTTTTCCCTGATCCCTCTGCATTTGTCCACGCGTTTTTGTAAAAAAACAAAACAAAAAAAAACAAAAAACAGTTTTTCTTATTTCTTCATTAAATAAAATTTCTTGTTTTTCAAATCTTCGTGTCCTGATCGTTTAAATTTTGTGTTCCCTAATGTTTTCGACATCGTGCCATTTAATTCTTCTACACAAACAAGGATGTTGACCGCTCGACGACCCAAAGTAGGCTGCGTAAATACGTTTTCTGTGCATAGGCTCCACGCATACATCCGCTTTAAACTAAAATAAAACGAACAATCTATTGACCAGTCAAAGCCAATTCTTCTCAAAAAAACAAAATCTTAATTTGGAGCCGAACGACAGCTATACATTCTCTAATTTAAACAAACCTGAGGGAGACCTCCTTCGACGTCAACACCGACACAAACTAGCATTCATGTCAACACCGACGCGCTGAGAGAGAACCAACAACGACAGCCATCAGCAAATGTCAATTTGACTTCTAATTTCATCATTCTCTCTCTCTGTTGCTTTAGAAAGAGCAACAGACTAGTTTTGTATATATATAAATAAATTATACGTTTATTTACTCATTCTCAGTGCATTCTTTTTACTTGAATTTACGTTTGCCGAGACGGAGAAGGAATTAACCAACAACAACAACAAGGTTACCCATTTCTGTCTCCGTAACAAGAGACAGCTTGAAGAAGATAAATTTGTTGGAAAGATATTACCACAGAGGCCATATGGTGAAGCTGGGCTGATTTGATGGTTTGATGGCGCTACCTTAAAGTAGAAGTTAAGAAAACAGCTCCTAAGAATCAGCCGGTAAAGGAAGCCAATTGAAGAGATAGTATTTGATAATTTTTAAAGACAAGGCAGAATTTAAAAAAAACAAAAAACTGATTCATTTTGCCTATCAAAAAGTGGAAATTTGTAAACAAGTTGAGAAAATAAAATTCCTTTATGTAAGGACTCAACCCTGGGTTCTTAAAGTGTGAGGGGGAGATAAGCTGACCGGAAGAAACAGCTGATAAATCTGATTGTATAAACAAGACCAAACTGGGAAAAAAGTTTGCTGGCGAGAAATTAAAATAATTCTAATTAATGACCAGAAACTAAGCCACGCCACGCGGTTTGAGAACCAGATTTGTCAAGAAGGACGGAGGAATTGTACGAGACACAAATAAAAGAAGGAAGGAGTTATCGAGGCGGATCGATTACCTGTGACCGCTGCCCATAGGAAAAGGGATCGCCCCAAATTTTGAGAGATAATTAATTTTCCAGAACCAGACAACAAAGGGCTTTTTGTGGAAGATAGGGGAAACGTCGGGTCCCCCTAAGCACGTCGACACTCATGCCAGTTTTGGGTGAAATGTAATATAAGCAGAGCACTGAAGCGACCAGGAAAGTTCCAGAGAAGACAGCTCAAGAGACGACAGTTCAAGAGACGATAGTTCCAGAGTGCAGACGAAGAGAGACGACTACTCTACTGAATCCCACGTGACTTGCTGCCTTGTTCCGGGTGTAGCTAAATTGAGCAAAGAATCACGATATAATTCAAAGTGAGAAGGGTTAGGGTAATATTTCCGTACAAATAACTAATATTTCTGTACAAAGAACAATATAAACCCCCATAGAAATGGACCCTAAAGAAATTCCTGTATTTTCTTTATTTCGTCTGCAAGAACGTTTTTATTTCCTATGTGAAATAGCTTTGCTAGGATTGAACCAGCGCTACAATTGCTGACGACAACTCGATCTTTGCCACCTCCATGATCAATCAACACAATGTGAGGTTGGAGCGGGTCGCAGATCAGAACGACCAACTCCAACGACCAGCGGCAGCAATGACCAGGGATCGACTAGTGAGAAGTGTTACATCCTTAATGAAAGATTTCCTACAAAACTTGTTAATATTAATCTGTTTCAGCGATATGCCAATGAATTGATATTGGAGAAACTGTTCATAGATTTGAATGCTAAAATTACAGCGGAATTTATTGGTACATCAATAATTTTTAAGAGGAAATATTGCTTCTCTTTAATTCCTTTCACTTTTCATTATTATAATGTAGTGTTGATTCATTCGTGATTCCAATTCCATCACTCTCACGAATATTCATACTACATGTGTTAGAAATTTAGACCACTATATTAAAACCTTTCTTTTTTTTTTTATCAAACATGGCAGTGTTTTTTCTTCAAAGTAAAATATAGCATATAGAATTCGAGTTCTGGATTCCACTGTCTCAGAGGTTTTTGAACAAAAGTTCAGATTCCCAATTGGCAAAAATATGAGTTATGTATTTGTTAACGACAATAGCTCATTAATATAACATGTTAAATTTTAAAAATGATCAGTCAGAGCAACAACTCCTAATGACTTTATGAACTAATGTTCTATAACGTTTATATTAATTTTAGGCTCAATCAATGCACACGGTCAGGAAAATGATAATTGACTTCACTTCAGCCGGATTAAACATATCGAGATTTTGAATCAAGAATAAATGCCTATTATTTACCTTTCGTTAGGATTAGATACTGGGCATCTAACGCTAATCTCGAAGGATTGAAAATGAAAAAAAGGGTACTTTACCAACTTTTAGTGTTGTATATAAGATACAAAACTCTCTATTACAACTAAAGTGTTATATTCCGTGCTAATAGGAATATATATTTGAAAAACAAGGTGGATAAAATAAGTAAAGGTTTATTGTAAAAATCAATACAATAAGAATAAAGGTAACAAAGTCGTCGCAAGTCAATCCAGTAGTGAGTGCTATTATTGGTAGGTCGGTAGTTCTCGCGTAAGTCTGAGTCGTACTCAACAGATCCCAGCTAGTAATATTTACCAACCTCCCCACATCCTACCCTTCGGCATAACCTCGTCCGGGTTCTTCTCTGCCTTCCAGCAGAGAGTTCGACAACAGCTAAGTGCTGAGTAACAAATCCCAGTCAGTAATAGTTACTAACCTCCCCACGAGGTAAGATGTGGCACAAGGCCGAATTTAATGTGTTTTCCCCGTAAACCCCGTATAAACGGGTTCGGATCTGTCTACCTCCCCGGACGAGAATCTGCCCTTAAGCATAGCCTAGTCCGGGTTCCTCTCTGCCTTCGGGCAGAGAGTTCGACAACAGCTAAGAGCTGAAGAACAGATCCCAGTTAATCTCTGTAGTCCGTTGTAGATACTTATAGGTATATACTACCTATAGTGTAGTCACTCATGGAGGTGACAGGTTATTCCATTACATCATAAAGTAAGCTCAATTTAACTATGAAAAATAAATATTCAATCAGCAGCTATTTGTATAGCAGGATATTCTTAATATGAAACAGATATTAACATTTGAATGCCAAAAATGATTGAATTTTTTATTTGTTATATAGTGATACTGTAAGGGTTTTATGGATCAGAAATATTTAAGTTTTTGTCGACACAGATTTTTGATTGAAATGTTAATGAACAAGTGTGAAAACAAACAAGATTCATTTATGTACTAATTGCGAGACATATTAATGTTTTTTTTAAACTTGTATCTTTGCTTTCCGACTGAAGAAACATTTCGAATAGAAGATCACGATATTAAAAATACCTCATCGACACTGTACCTACAAAAACAATTTGTTTTTTTACATAAAGTACTTTCGATTGTTTTCTCACGGAACTACATCAGTACTAATGAGCCATATTGTCATCTGATATTTTTAAGCATATCATCTAAATTAATTATAGTTGCATGTTCTTTTCATTTAAATTTTTAGATCCGCACATCATTTCTTGTGAACGTTTCATACAAAAAATACAAGTTTTCAATATTTTATTATAGATCAACTTGCATTTTGACTCAACCAACTCTGTCAGTTCAGTAGTCTTTTTATATGGTGGCATTTTCTTTGAACAATCTTAAATATACAAAGTAAAATGAAGTCTAAATCCGATATTTTTCTGTCTAGACCATCATAATTTTTTTTTTAGAATTGTAATGTATACCTTAACACTCAGTAATGGCTCTGTTAGTGGTGCCATGGGATAACACTAACAGTGGGTGAATTGACTATTTTGGTGACTAAATTACACACGTCTATTGTTTTCTTTTCTCGAATGCGGATAACATTTGTGGTCAAAATACAGTAATCAAACGTAGAAACATTTCAAGATAACCTCGGTTATATATTATTGAGAAAAATCCACTTAGTTGAAGATATAAATGAGGCAGGAATTATTTTGTCAGAAATAGAAATAAAATAACATCGAAAAAATATTCCGAGATTATTCACGGATCGAGCAGAGGTTAACAACCTCGTTCGGCGAATTGTACATTTAATTTTTATTAACTGCCTGAATACATCAGCACATAAGGCAGTAATGAAAAAACAAAGGCTAAAATTAACAGAAAACGTATACACATATGAACACACACATACATACACACGCACAAACTGAAAACTTGAGACTTCGCTTCGTTAATGTTTTGTACGTTCTCGTTAAAGAATATGCTTGATCAGTGTCCTAACGTTTCGATTAGTCAACTTTATGCTTATCTCTAGTCGTTGATATTTCGCTGACGTATGAATGAATACTACACCATAGCATACTTGGGGATATGTTGATTCGTTGATGTCTCAATTTTCTTATCAGAATTCACCCTGGAGCCTGGAGAAATAATAGCTCTTGTTATTTCGTCTGTATTTATTTATTCATTACTAAAATAATAGAACACTCAAAGTTCTAAAACTTATTTCACTTGTCAAATGGATTTTAAGATGTTTTCAAGTTTTTCGCACTGAAAAATACTATCCATCTTTTTTGCTTCTTGAGTTAGAGATGTGTGCAAATACGCATATGCGTGCGCATAAGTATATGATTTTAGATTTATTTATTTTTTTGTTCGTTTGTTTTTGTTTTTATCCATTAATTCTATTTATTAACTTTTTAATGTTAGAGTGAACTACACTCATTTCATAACATAAAAGATGAATAAGCGAACAATTTCTTGACGAGAACACCAGATCCTACGATGTTTCGGCTGCATTATAAGTCTTGTATGAAGGGTCACCAGGTTTGAAAATAGGTTGTTCTTCGTCAGGGATACTGGCCGTTGCATTGCTGTGGACTGATGTGGAACGCAGAGAGGAAGATGAACGGGATTTCTTCCGAGCCAGTTCTATGATTACGACAACTAACAATAAAACCAAACCCGCTTCTACAATGACTATAATCCACACAGGATTTATAGGAGCACCTGAAAGAAACAGAAAAATAGATGCATGGGATTTAAAAATACCAGTATTTACGTAAGTATTTTAAGTGCATAAGTGAATATAAAAATAATATACAGAATGTTGTAAACGTTTCCTTTTTTATCACATTTGTGATTTCACTCTGTCTTTCTATTTCTTTTTCCAGTATATTTTTTATTATATAGCTTCTTTCTCACAATTCATTTACCCTCTTCTTAATTGCTTTGTTGAGGGTTTTTGAAACATTATAAACTTTTAAACCCTCCTTCTAGGAACAGTAAAATATAATAAAGGTCCTTCACTGATGCTGTTCCATGAATTGAATCTGGTGTAACGAAACAATTGTCACAATCGAAATTAGTTTTCCTTTAGATTTTTGAGGTTTTCAGATTTAATACGTCGCATAAATTTTAGACGTATATAAAAGTAACAAACACTTGTACTCTTTCCATATACATTCATATATATGAATAAAGACTAAAGGAAAACTTATCCGACGCGTTTATATACAGAACCACGTACACCGTATAGAGTTTAAAGTGAATTCTATCACTTCAAAATGAAACAAAAATGAACTGCTTTACAAAAGTATTTTTTTCGTCATTAAAAAGGAAAATAAAAGAGCAAGAAAAGACCAAGCAGTATATGCAAACCAATAACAACAAGGATAATAAACTAACCCAGGAAATCATTTTATAAAGACAGATGTCTAAATTACAAAGAAACGCAAAAAGTATTAAATGACACGACCAACAAAAACGAACGATACGCCAGCTTAAAATGGACATGCAGAAAAACAAAAGGAAATAGCCGGCGAATTGGAGAAAATAAACAAAATAAATAAATAAAAATGAAAACTGTCCAAAGAAGCAAGACTAAGATTGTATAAGCAGAAGATTGCAAATACGTTTCTTTAGAGAAAATGAAGTGACAGTAAACCATATTCAGTGAAACACAAATGGAATACAAAGATAAACATAAGAGGAAAGGGAGTCATAAACTGAGAAGTGAAAAATAAACATGAGTTCGACCTGTAAAACAAATCACATCGGCACAAAGCAGAGGCTGTTGTAGAAAAAAGAATAAAACGCTTGGAAACTTTCAGATTTAGTTCGATCACATCATCCAGACGAGAGAACTGGGTCTAATAATAAAGATAAAGAGGATCGACCAGAAACTTAGATGCGGTTGTGTCAGCAAATAAAGAATATTAAAGTTTGAAAAATAATAGGACAATACGAAGCAGCTGCGAAAAAATAGAGGACGTGAAGTTAAGACTCTTACCCCAAAATAATTGGCGCATTTGAAACATTGAAATAAAAAAAGAAACTCCAGGTGAAATTAGATTAATTATGAATTCGAGTAAAAACTGCCCAGAACACGACGTTGCTGGGATATTCGATAATACCAAGGAAAATGCTGGACATTGGCTGCCACTCAATCAATTTCCAACGATAATTACTGGTGCGAACTGCAGAGACGATGATGATGATGATAATAATAATAATAATAATAATAATAATAATAATAATACATTTGGAACGATTTTGAAAAGTTTCGCTATAAATACAATCTTATTTGACAGTGTTTATTAAATTACCGTTTAGTACAATTTTCTGTTTTTCCCTTCTACTGTTATATGATGGAGAACCGAAAAAGGGCAACATTTTTGAAAATGTAAAAAACTACATATATTCATAACGAATAAATAAATTACAAATTCAGTAACGTAGCCGTGTGTATCCGTTGTAAATTGATTGGCAAAGATTACTGGGATGTAATGCGCCACTTTTAATCGTGCAAGGCACCAATATTTTAAAGTTCTTAAGTTCATTTGTTCCTTTATTTTTAATTAATAACTTACTCTATTTAATAAACAGAATTTACCTTTCGTTCTTGTCTTATTTTCACCTTTTGACAGTTTTTCTATTGTAGGGTACATTAACTGTCTAATTGCTGCAAGGAACAGTGGCAAACAAGCTCAAATTACAAAATACGCCTTTTTTTTCTCTTGTGTGATGACGTGTCACGTCCTAGTCGGCTGAGTCGGCTGAGTCGCCTCGAGTGTTGTTAAATCCTAATTGCCATTAAGGATTTTGAATATAGAAAAGGTGAGGTTCAGGGAGAAAAAATATCTTTTCTTTATTCGTGTATTTGTCTATGTGTGCGTTTGCATGTTTCAATATTTTTCGTGAAAAAACAAAAAAAAAAAAAAAACGAAGGAATAAAAGTGATCGGAAGAGGTTAAGTAAGACTAGGGTAGAAAAGGGTGAAGGTTGAGAAATCGTGTGTTAGAAAGAGATAGTAAAAAGGGGAAAAGTGAACGAATAAAAAAGGGAATTAAATAAATCAAGCTGAAAAAAAAGCAAAAGAAATTGTTAAAACGAGAAAGAGAAAACTATACGGAAAAAAAAAAAAAGAAAGAAAGAAATGTGTAAAGTTAATCCGAAGAAAGAAACTATCAGTAGGAGAAGAATGAGAGAAAGAGGGAAAATGAAGGAACAGAAAGAAATGTAAAATCCATTAAGTAGAAAGCGACAGAAATAGTGAACAGATAAAAACGAAAGGACAGAGAGATGACGATTACAGATTGGGAATCTTTTTTCTTCTTCCTTTTCATATTGTAACTAATAATTACCTTTAGACTAATGGACATAATGTATTGTCATTTTATCATATTCCTTGTATCCCAGCTGTCAGCTGATGAATTTTTACTGCGGGCATATTTCTAACGGTCTTGATGAGTTGCGAAAATAAGCGCAGAAGTAGAATTCCTTGTGAGAAGATAATTTATGCAAAATGCTAACCTATTACTTTCTTTCATTAAACCATAAGTCTCTTTTCATTAATGGAAATTATTTTATTTTTCATTAAGGGAAATTATTCTATCTACTGGAACATTTCAGTGCAATACCATTGGACCGCATCTGACATAATTTAATGTTCTGCAAGCCAAAAAGAAAAAATATCAAACATGTTTATGACAAACACATTATTAAGACATACAAAAACTGACTGTGATGTTCATGAGACGTGAAATTTTAACATCAGTATCCATGCTTGTTCTCTTAGTTGCATTCTTTTCTTATACTTTTTATTATTTTTATTAACACCTTCAGCGCCATCGTAATTACGCAAATGTATTTATTCCAAGACTAGAACAATAACGATTTTTCAGTTACTCTCAGATCTTGAATAAAAGTAGGGTTGGAATAAGCGGCGTCTTGAAAAATTTTCAAAATCTAAATAGGTAGGCGTTGGCAAAATCTGAGGAGCGGATAGGATTTTGTCTTGAATTTAATTTATTTTCATGAAGGAAACGTATGTAAACATAATAAAAATATATAGCAAATTATTTAATGAGAGAACAATTTTCTTCAATATCAAAGTTTTTACTGCAGATAGGCATAAACTTTACAAAAGCATATTTTTAATGTCCTTCATCTGTTATTCTTTTCTTTACAGATCGTCGTGCGTTGTTGTATATATCAGTGAACTGATTGTGAAAAGGTATGAATAATGGCGAACTCCAGCAGCACAAAATATTTTGTTTTATTAGACTCTAGAGTTATCTAATTCACGTTCTTCAAGCTTGTCATAGTCACGTTTAGCCATCTTCTTAGCGGAAAAAACAGTTTCTCATTGTTTTAGCTGTACTTGATTTGGAATAAAAACAGCAAACTGCTTTGTCAAGATATCCTTGTTTTAGTTAGTGTGTCAGGAACACGTCTTTTTCGTTTAGCATCTAAAAGTGTTTTACCTTTTAATCATTCTGATTCCTGTTCATATTTAACTTTAAATTTATGCAAGGCTTTCTTTTCTTTAATAAAACTACTTCCAAATGTTCTTTTCACAGCCATATATTTTAAATTATTTTTAAAATCACGATTAAATATGGCACGTTATGCGACAAAAATATTTTGATTTGTTATGATTCGAATCAAGGGTTAGAATTAAATGAATTATAACTGGAATGAAGTTTTAGAATCTGTTTTAAATGAATTTCGCATTTCTAAAAGATCATTTTCTTAGAAGTAAAATTTTTTATCTGAGAAATTTACACCAAAATGAATAAGCAAGGGGAGTTTTAATAAAAGTGAGGGTGGGTAATTTTTAAATCAATAAACGCAGAGTGGAGTACAATCATTAATCACAATAGTGTGCGGATAACAAAATGAATACAAGGCGCGAATCTCAAAAAGAGCCGCGTTACGTAATTAATGTCAGTTGGCTTATTTTTGTATTAAAACTGATGAATAATACAAGAGGTGACGCTCTGAAATAATGCTTCCTATTTATTTCAACGAAACAGATACACAGGGAGTACAATAGCACCGTTGGATAGAACACGTTTTTCAGCTACAAAACAATATTTTCTCACATAGTCGTCACAATAGGTTATACATTTTTGCCAGCGATGAACAAGTGTCAGTATACTACGTTCGTAAAGGTGAGTTGTCACACTCTTTATTTATTGAAACACATTACCCATCGTCTAACTATGCTTATATCCACTGTTTAGTCTCTGTAAACGTGTAGCAAAGATCGATGAAAATTAATAGGTGTGTTTTGTTATCGTTTGGTGGAATTATATTAACACGTCAGACGATATATTACCAGGCAGTTACTCAGCTGCCATCTATAATAAGTTTCGATTAGTGGCTGGAAAGCTGAAATTCTACTGCTATACCGTCAACATCCACCTCTGACGTTGTAGGCCAACATTAAAATAGGAGGCAATACTTTCGGAGATACCCTCGTATATTTCACATTCGTTTTCGGAATTCACCTTGGAATCAATAAATACTAGATTTCCTGTTATGTAGTTAGAATCTACTTTTAAGTTTCATACTGCCGAAGTTTCTGTTAGTTCCAGAGATAGATATAGAGACATAGAATGAGAGAGAGAGAGAAGAAGAAAGAGAGAGAGAGAGAGTGTGTGTGTGTGTGTGTGTGTGTGTGAGAGGGAGAGAGAGGGAAAGATATAGTGTATATGTGTGCGTGCGTGTGAATGAGAGTGTGTGTGTTCGTGTGTCCACGGTTCATACCATCCGTTAAACATACGAAAACTAGGCTATTTTTACAGAATCCCTCATATTTATGTGTAAAACCTGTATTTTATGGCATTTGATTAAACTGATTACATAACTAGGAAGAGTTCTTTTGCTTAATTTGAAATACAAACCATTCTTACATGTTTGATTCCCAATATTAGAAATTTCCAAATATATTTTTTTACGTTTTTGCTGCTGTTCTAACAGAAAAGAGTGAGGTAAGAAAGTATAAGTATAAAACATAGTAAATATTTTAGAATCTATTTTAAAAATTTCAATTTAAAACTTACGTGGTATGACAGAAGTTTGCACTAAGCTGTCATAATCATAGCCGAGAGAATGTGAATGTGCAAAATAAAGGTAATTCTTTTTAACTGGAAAGAATGGGACCATGTTTGTCATCCGGTTGTGTCCAGCTTCGGCTTCGAATTCTGGTAACTGGAGAAAAAATTAACATAATTTAATCAATAGAAATTTCAAGCAGGTGATAAAAAGCAATGAAGTAAAAAAAAAAAAAAAGTTATTTTATGTCTAGTACATCTGGACACAAAAGATATACTTAAAAATTAGTAAATAAAATAATTTCTTTCGTTTTCAACAAACATCACTAAGTGATATTGATGGCGTGATGATGAAAATAGATTTCACTAAAAATGATGTGGAAGGCGATGATGATAAAAAATAGATATCACTCGTGATGAAGGTGGAAATAGACATGCTATCCTGTCATCATCGTAACTGATGGGCGAAATGCGAAAGTTTTTAATGTAAAGCTTTGCGATAACTTATTCTCTTAAATTAAATAGCTCAAATAGAAAATGAGCATTTCAAAATATATGAACCTGACAGAAAATACATAATGCAAAATCTCCGGTTGAAAACGAAAACCGTACAAAAGATAATAATAATAATAATAATAATAATAATAATAATAATAATAATAATAATAATAATAATAATAATTTACCTCCGATAAAGCCGGTGTGTTATCTCGAAGCCAGATTTCCAGCAGTTTATCAATGAAAGCGTGGTGGAGCTGGAATACTGGGTCATAAGCAGCTGTGGCTAGCTCTGAAAAGGTTCCGTTCATATAGGCATGTACCTGAAGGAGGAAAATATCAAATAAGATAAGACTGTACGAATAAAGTGTATATTTTTCTGTGTGAGCATCTATGATAAGTAAATAAATATGAAGTAACGTTCATTGGTATACAATTTTAAGATTATTTTTGCAATTCCGCATTACTGATAGAATCTTTCTAAATGGTAAAACATGTAGTGGCCACTTCAGGCAAATTTGAAATTTTGTTAAATAAAACAATTTTAAGATATTTGCTTGATGAACAAATTGACTTTAATAAATTCATAATTTCAAAGGAACACGCACAATTATTTTTCTCTTAGGTTATGAGAAAATAGATTTTATTAAGCAGAAGTTTCAAGATTTTCTATTTACGAAAGATGATTTATAATTGAATAAGAAGCAAAATCCGTAACTGACAAGCGTTAATCAAAAGCTTCATATTGTCAATGTTACAAAGTTGATTTGTAAAGCTCATTACAATAGGATTACCATTAAATCAACATATGGCAAATGATGGTTAATTATTTTCGGAGGACATTTCACTACTTCATCTTCTTTTTATTGTTTATCCATAAATTTAATCTTATTTGAACCAATAATAAACAATTTATTTTAATCAATTCACCCCAAGCAATGTAATAATACTACTACGGTTCAAAGGGTTTCTGTGAGTGAAAGTAAATGAGAAGAATTTAGAAGGAACCGAAAACCCAATACTAAACAAGAAAGAAGGAATAAACACCTGTTCAAAAAACCGAGGAGGTGCGTGAACCGGACGATAGGCGAACCTATCTACGCCTATTATTTTTATATTATTTTAAAAATCAGTTTTTTTTTTTTTGGGGGGGGGTGACAATTTATATTAAGTTTCTATATTTTTGTTATTTTAGGAGATTCTAAAAATGTGTTATTTTGAAAATGGTGTGTATTGAAAGAAATGTGATGACAAGTGGTTGAATCGCAAGAATTGTTCTCTTCAGAGTAAAATCAAATTTGATGGAGATTTAATTTCTATAATAGTTCGATAGAATTTTTTTCCGTAAGTTTCAGTTAACCGATATTGTAATTTGAATGCCCATAAAATTTTGCCGATAAAATTGCTTTATTTGCAAATGAATGACAAATGAATTTTGGTAAATGACATCTTTTAATTTTGGGATTCACAAGAGACTAGGATATCCAAGAAAATTAATTTGCTATTTTTTAACAATAATGCACTACGTCGTCATTTGCTTGTCTTCCTCGTATCGCTAAAGTATATTAGGTTTTTATCTCCAATCAGATGATTGGCTTCAATCAAACGACCACTCAGGGATATCATTTGTGTTACTGAAACTATTTTGAAAAGCTAATGTTTAGTTTATAAAAAATATTTAAATTATTCAAGCACAAAAATGCCTACAATCGTCTTAATGAGGTTGTTAAGCTTAATTTGACACAAGACTTACAAGTATGAGTCACCCAGTGAGGATCGAATTCATTACTAAGTATGATGAACCTGACAAGTTTTCTATGCCGAGGTACCCGATCGTCTTAGTGAATTTTCCGAGTTGGTATATCTCTAACATTCCTACTAAGCACATACACTTAATAAGTAACACAAGGTACCAGTAGCTCAAACATTTTCGGCCTCTGAAAAAGCACTTGAAGTGTAAAATGCCCTTAATCTTAATGGAAACATATGTAATTTATTGCAGATGAGGATTTGTCATATACAGAGCCAATATGATCATTTTGATACCCCAGTGATGGAAGAAATAAACTATTACTTGTCCAGTATAATTTAATCTTTATATTGAGCAAAGGAAATCTCTCTCAATTTTGTTTTCCTGTGGATAACAAGTTTCGTCAATCTTTCTGTTTCGATGAAAGAAAAATTCATCTGCCACAAAACGCTGTCCTCAACACCACTAAGTATTTTTTGTGGGTATCATGACATTCTTTACTTTAGGCCAGGTCATAGTGCAACTTACTTTGTTATGAATAAGAATATCATAGAGAAAAAAATTAAATTAACTTTATGTAACAAATAATGGCATTTCAAAATAAATTTCGCCGTGTAAAAACAGATTTAAAGAAAAAAAATCTTCGGAGTCTGTTAAAATGAAACATAATAAAATATAATTAAAATTAACTTGGGAGAGACTTTGTAAGGTTTGTAAGAAGAAAGACTAAAAAAAATCGGATTTATAAATTATTTCTTTAACTCAAATAAAATGAAGATGTTAGATTTTTCGGTATCAGAAGTGTGGTAAAAATACAACACTTTTTTCAGTTGTTAGATATAGAAATACATTTTTTGAAATTCAGATGACGCAATAATAAGTAAAGTTGATTTACTTTCATGAATAAAAAATTTATAGAGAAGAATATTAAATTAACTTTAAGTGAAAAATGTTAAATTAACCTCCAAGTAACAAAACCAGGTTTCCTAAATTACATTTTTAGTGAATTTCATGCAAAAAATGTTTATTTTTGCAATGAAAACAAAATAATATAGTAATCCTGAAGGAAATAAAATAGATAAATCGTATACTTACTTCAATAAACTGACTAAAGTTATTCCAATTGTAAAAAGCAAAATATTCTTAAGCCGACTATAACTTGAACTGAAGTAAAGAACGACCATTTGCAAAAAGATGAAATTCGATTCAAACTGTAAAACGTTCATGATAATGCTTAGTATCACATTTTATAAAAAAAAAATATTTTAGTACAGTAAAATAAAGTTAGTCTTTAGTTAAAGGTGCAATAAATAAATGTTTTATTTAATCGTCTAAATTGTTTTTTATACTTTTTTTAGAAGAAAAAATTGTTATAGTTGTGTGAAAATCTATTTTTAGAATTAACGGTTTAAAAACTGCCAAAATCATTTTCTATTTAATTCTATGCGGAATTTTTTTGAATAAATTTTGTAATGGATTAAGATGTGGTAATAAATTATATCAGAAAGTATTCAGACGTCAAGGCAGAAAGCACCCATACTTCAAGGGAAGTGTCAAAGCAGAAGGGAGTCATAAATCACTGCGGAGAAAGAAAAACGAGTCTCAACAGTTAAATCTCAATCGGAAGGCAGATTCAAGTCCCAGGAGAGAAAATTTATTTGGGTTGCTTCCAAAATTTCAAAGAAACTAAAAAATCAGATTCAATTTTTCTGTAAAGGAAAAACATAAAACGTCCTCGTGACATCAACCAGTTCAAAACACAAAAAAACCTTTTGTACTGAGAGTTTTCCATTCTGTCGTAAAAATTAGGTGGGTCCGCTTGTTGTTTTCTCTGCCTTTTTTAATTTTTTGCTTCTTCAAATTTTTTCTTTTTTCCATTTTCAAAAAGTGTAATCTTTTGTCATATATATTTGAATTGTTATCCAGCATTAGTTTTTGTTTAAGACGCAAAAAAGGACGTTTTTGTGTAAGCTCTTGTATGTAAATTTTGTAATTGTTTTATGTACTGTAATAAATGTTTTTTCCGTTTAAATTTCGCGTTGTAGTTGGATCTTCTTTATTTGGCGCCTTATTCAACTTTAGGGATAAGAAAGACACGTGTTTTCTTTTCCCATTCTATCCCTATTAACTCAATCTTTATAATAGCACAAAAATTTAGGTCTTTGTGGGGAATTAAATTTTTACACATTGATTTAAAAAACTTGAGACAAGAAAATTAATGAATCAAAAATCTTCAATTTCTTTGTTCATTTTCCTGGAAACAAAATTCAGTTACATTTTGCACATATGTTAAAATATCACAAACAAAGAAAAATGTATGACAGCAACAGAACTTCATTCTATCGAGTTTGATTTGAGAAAACAAAATATGTAGCTTCATTAGTTAAAGGGATATTATTCTGAAATTATATCTGATATGTAGTTTTAGAGCGAATGGCTTATATTTCCATAAATATATTATTTTTTTTATTTAAAACTAATCAAATTATGTTAATTGGTTGGGATTAGCTATGTAATGTCATATGTGGATAGTTTCTTGTAAGTTTTACGCACATATACACATATCTATATATATGTGTCTGTGTGTGTGTACGCGCGCACGTGTGTATAAAGAGAGAAGAGTAATTTGATTAACCCTATCAACAAATATCAAAGTAATATCTTACAAGCTGATGTCGAATACAAGTCTGCAATGCTTATTTCAATGATGTATGCAATATTAAAACTAAATATTCTTGTGTTATAAATGTAATTTTGTAAATTGATTCACACACACACGCTCGCGCGCACACACACATACATATATATTGTTATTTTTCATTTATTTTGTTTAAACGTTATTTTTAATGGATACTCATATTCAAGTAGAAGCTCTGTTTTTTAAAATATGCGTCCACCGGCAGGATTCGAACCTAATCTGTTTCCTAAAAATATATATGTATGTATGTATGTATGTATGTATGTATGTATGTATGTGCATGCAGATATGTACAGGAAAACAACTATCGCTGATTATCAATACATATTTATGACTCTGACATTTTAGCTCTTACCTGATTGTGAGTCACCATTCTGTCCCCAGTTGGACCATTTATATCTCCAAAACCTTCTAGGAGATTTCGGAAACTCATATTTCCTGCAAAACGGTTGTAAGGCAACAGATCGTAGTTGGAAACTGTCATTAAGTAATTTATATCTGTATGATTAGGAAGAAATTGATACTGTGGGTTGGTTCCTGGTCGTCGAATAATATCGCCAGAATCTTCGAGAGGATTGCAACCAGTACAGCCTCCGTTGGAAGGGACACAACGTACTTTGAATTTAGCAAAGAAAGAAAGGTCATCAAGTGTTCCCTCTGTGAAATTGATAGTTTTTCCCATGAAATCGTTCGTGCAAATATCACAGTTTTTACCAGATTCCGTCCAGTTCCAGTAAGGAAAGGAGAACTCTGGTTTCTTGAGCACATTGGCTAACTCCATTTCCCAAAGTAACAAATAAGCTCTGTGCCACGCACAGAATGCTGGACCAGCATGAGCCAAATCTGGCACGTATGAGATATTGTGGCATTTTTCTAAAGGTTTTGCCAGAGTACGTCGAGATACATAATAATGATAGTAGGCCAAATAGTTGTAAACTGTGACATTAACAAACTTGGGTGTAACAGTTGGATCGGCATCAACCGTTGTGTCCAATACAGCATATTCACTCTCTGTTTGATCGAGGAGAAGGATGCCGCGCAGGAGTTCTTGTTTTTCGGTGGACGTAAGCTTTCGGTAGTCTTTTCGTATCCGCCTTAATTTTAACGTACAGTCCTGACCCGTAAAACCGAATGAACAATGTTGACACATATAACCATCAAAATTTCCACGACAAGCGCATGCCATTTTGAAAAAACGTGACGGCCAGTTGAAACGATCATCAACTCTATTTTCTATTGGAACTAAATCTAATTCATTTATTACATTGATTTTTCGACACATTCCTCGAAGGGGTCCACCACACGGAAGCAGATCACCTAAAAAAGAAAAAGAAAAAAAATCCTTGATAAAATCTCGTTTTATCATCTTCCTCACTTATTTAAGGTGTTTTGTTTATCCATTTCGCATAATTAAGAGACAGTGAATACTTTATAATATACATAAGTATAGTAAACGAAACTAATTATAATTGTAGATAATAAATGTATTGAGGATAATGTTAATGAAAATAAAATATTAAATATTAAAAAATGACCAGCACTTTTGTGCTTGTTAATTAAAGATCGACTTCACACATGAAAGCCCCTCGAGCGCCCTCGTATCACAAAAGGGTGATGAGGTCACAAGAGGCCCGCTAACATTTTCGAAGACGTTAAATCTGACAAGGTGAAACAACATAGACGACAGAACGAGGATATATAAGATATAAGCTAATTTATTCTAGAAAGGTAATAAAGAAATAAAGGTGGTCGGAACGGTAGAGATGCAGAAGTTCCGGTGCAGGTCGATGATGGTTGTTACAGGTGATCGCTGCTGGTCATGAAGATGATCGCTGTTGGTCGTTGCAGTTGGTCGTTGCAGTTGAAGTTGATGTTGATCATTGCCGGGATGACAAACTTGACGTGTTGGGAAGGAAAGAGGAGATGGCGTTCCGATGTTGTTCGGGCGTGTCAAAAGTCCAGTGTAGGCGTTGCGTGTCTGCCGGTCGAGTCCGATATTAGCAACCTCCCGTAATAATTACAAACGTAGTGTACGGGAAAGGTTATGGACGACGTGCAGGCAGCCAGTAGGGACGGAATGCCGAGAATTGGCAAGGAGTCAGAAGTAAGAGGGAGAAAGCAAAGTTTCCAACTATCGTCAAGTTGGCAGACAAAAAGAAATGGGAGCGTAACTTAATACACAGCCCGGTGATCGACGTCCTGGCCACGGAGGCCAGTCGCCTGCGTACCACCCTTTTCAGTCGCCGACCCTAAATTTAGCGAGAAGTCAATGTCTTGTGGTAAGGGAGACTAGCAAGAGAATTGGTAAGCTAACACAGTAAAGTCTATCTAAAAAAAAATGAGTAGAGCTTAGCTAAAAGAAAACCAATGCCTAAAAATGCCTAGAAGTATATTACGACTAGGTTCGTAATATAACTAAACTGAAAAGGTAACTTGCTAGTCTCTACCTCGGGTTAACAGCGTGTAGGGAGCACAACCGAAAGGTCAAGGTCGAAATGACCTGTTCTCTTCCGGTTTAAGGAGCCAAGGAGGAGCTAATTCCGACAAAATAACTGAATAAAGATGTAGGTGAAGTTCTAAAAGAAAGAAAATTATTGTTGATGGTTAAACTTACTTACTTACTTAATAATAATAATAATAATAATAATAATAATAATAATAATATAGATTGGCAACCCGGACTCATCATTGTACTGTTGAAATTTCTAGATGTAACTTTAAGTACTCTGCTAATAGTTTCTTCCCTTGCACTTCTTGTTTCTGGAAATTGAATTCCAATAATTTAAATGCAACGTCAGTTTTCATTTTCCATTTCCTTAAAACCTGTTCTTTAATTGTCCGCTCTTCTCAAAAACGTTTTTTTTCAGTTTCTTTCAGTCTCAGTGACCCCTTGCATCTTAATGGCTTTATCGCATTGCTTGGGGTATATATATATATATATATATATATATATATATATATATATATATATATATATATAAAGACAAAAGGAAGACTTATCTTGTTTCGATAGACAAATGTAAAGATTTTATTTTGTATTGCAACAAGGAGAAAAAAAACGTATCTATGAATACAAAAAGGATCTTATACACAACAAGTTATCAAATGCATTAGTTATACATAGAAATAAATTTAATCACAACTTGAGAGTGCTGCCGCTATCAAATCTTATCAAAATATAAATCTGAGCCTTGGATATTTTCGAATCTCTCTATTCCTGAAAGAATTATTCCCTTCCCAAGCATGAAGTGTTATACATGAATATAAAAGTGTTATACATGAATATAAAAGTGTTAAAAAATTAAAAGAAAACGATTGAATTCATTACTTCCTGTTATTTTAAATATTTAATACATAAATTTATCCCAGACTAAAATAATTTAATATTAATTGGCCCCGCTCCAAAATTCAACATCATTTACTCACTTTCACATTAAATTACGTCACTTAGTATCCTCCCTAATTTACCGAGACGTTTCAGTTAAGCTGATGAATATATTTATGAGCAATTCTTAAATTTAAAAGTTTTGAAATCTAAGAACATTTTTGCTTTTGTTTATAAATACTTGTTGCAAAATAAATTTTTTTTATTTGCCTTGATAAAGTCCACTAGATGACGAAACGCGACGGCTAAAATAAGTTTTCTTTTTTTCTTTATTCATATTGAATTTTTACAGATATATTTTACTGATATCTGAAATTTTGCACACACACGCACACACACATACGCACGCGCGTGTTTGTGTGTGTATAATAGATAGAGAGAGAGAGAGAGACCGAAAGACAGAGAAAAAGAGAAAGTTGTTGGTATAAAAATTATTGCTTTTTTTATTATTCAGAAATGTCATTTTTTATTAATACAAGCGAAACATAAAACAATTATTATTTCTATAAATGCAAAATACATTAAAAAATTCAAAGAAAAATGTCTAGAAAGAGAAAGAAATAAAAAAGGAATATTTCTTTCAAAACAAGTTAAATTTTAAAAAAAATCTCGTTTTCTTTTGCCAAAGGATTTTATTGTTCTATATGATAAAAAAAGCAAACTTTCTTTCCAACTCTACTATTGGTAGCAGTACTCTAAATTGTTGTTAACTTTACAACTATTAGCAGCAGGATGCTCTCATGAATTTCTATTATTCCATTAGCGTATAAGACTAATCAAAATTTAACATAATGATATGTCGTTGTGACATGTTTTCATTTAAAAGATGTCACGACGGCATTATGTAAAATTTTGATTATGTTTTAATTTGCATAAATCTGAATATATACTTGGTGGGATTATGTAAACATTTTGATTGAAAAAGAAAGCACTTTCTGTAAAGAAGTTTTGAGGTATATATCCTCAAAAATAAATAAATAAATATCCATTCTGGTGTGTTCTATGAATATAATCTTCAGTAAAAAATGTCAATCGTACACACACATCTGTCGCATCTGTCATTTTCTTTTTAAGAAAGTTAGTTATTCTCATTGAAAATTAAAATTTTAAAAAATTCTTAACACAAAAATTGCTTTTAAGAAGAGATAATATAGACATCAGCGTATATCATATATATATATATATATTTGACTGACTTGAACTAATCTTGGACATGTTTAAAACCCCCAATAAAAATTGAACTCATGCTGAATGATATCGCCATTATACTTGCCATCTTGCCTCTGCATTATATTTCTCAGGAAAACTCTCTTTGCAACTTCTTCAAATCTGGCATAAAACACACATACAGAGACTCTCACATATGCACACAAACTCTCTCTCTCTCTCTCTCACACACACACACACACTCACTCACTCACAAAAAATACAGTTTGTTTCGAATTGTGATAATATTTTCCACCCTCTTATACAATGTATTTGGGATATAATTATGATGTGCAAAAAACAGAATTAGTATTTATGGAGTTGTTTTACTTCGTTTGTCTGAAAATTAAGTAAAATCTCGTACTCATATTTTGTTAAACATGTAACGGACCGTGGGGTTTACGTGTTGTTAAATTAGGAACACGTGCGTTTATTCATGCTAGAAGGTCCAACACAAGAACATGGCGAATTCAGAAAATGAATCCACAATAAAGATGTGTAAGGAAAAGCAACAAGACCGCTATATATATATATATATATATATATATATATATATATATATACAAGTATATGTATTAAACAACAAAATTTACAATGGTGTTTCTATTTTGGTGAATGTTCGTACGTACGTGTATGTGTTTCATGGCGTTTTCCCACAAGTGGGCAAAACGCAGATCTCTGTGAGAGATCATATTTTGTAAATGTGTCCGCTGAAATGCAAAGAACGCGGCAATAAATCGCCCAGTATTTATAGTGTAGGGAGAGCGTGTCCTAGTGAACAATTTGGACAATTGTGAATCGTCCGAAGAATATTTCACACTTAATCTCTTCGGTGTAGAAAACTTTTGTACATTAAAGGCATGGTAAGCAATTTTGAACTGTTGAAAAGCAGTGATGTGAAATGTTGCACGTGCTGTATAATATATGAAAAGTTCATGGAACTTTTGAATATTGTCCTTGTGAACTGGAAAAAAAGGTGTCGGAAGTGTGGTTGAGACGAAATGTACTTGTGCTGTCTTCAGGCTGCTGTATAGTTTTCTCTTGTGGGTCAGAGTCGGAGCACGTTCTGGAAGAAACGTCGTTAGTGTTCAGCGTTTGCTATTAAAATTTGTCTTTTTCCAATGTTCCACGTTGAATTGATTTTGTCGTCACGTCGTACTGTTTCCCCGCCGTAGTTTTGTTTGAAAAAGAGCTCGTTTGTTTACTATACGTGGATAAAGTTCGCCCACAAAATTTAATAGAAGCAGTGTTGTGGCAAAGTTGAGCTAATGTAGAATTTCTACCGAGTGTCGAATGCATGTTTGAGAGAATTTGCTATTATTGTCGATTGAATATTGTACTTGCAAATTCTTAGTGCGTTCAAGTTGCATCGTTGCAGAATGAAAATAATTAACAGTGAGTCGCCTTTTGAGAAGTGTCACACTTTATTTATTTCAGTCCAGAAGAAGAGAGTGTTAATTAGTTGAAAATGGCGTTGCGTTTTCCATTTAGTAAGACCGTAAGCATGCCTGCCGGGTGAAATTGGGTCAAACGTCGTCGATAGAAAGAAAAAGTCAAGCAAATAGACAAGTGGGGAAAAGGAGCGTTGTATCGTTGTCTGCTGACTCGCGTCATAGTAGTAGTTATAATGGGGATTGAGGCTTCTCTGGTTTCCCACGTGTTGTAGAAAAATTCTATTTGCCACGCCGGAGAAATGTGTTTTGTATAGACATATTGTAGTGAATTAAAATTTTGTGATTTTGCACTTTCACATGATTTAATCACAAATTTAAGTTGCTTTATAAGTGTTTTTTTTTGGGGGGGGGGTTAATAGTGTCCGGCGTGCGTAGTAAGAGTTTTTCAATGTTTTTCCGGACTGGGTCTCGTTTGGAAAGTGTGTGTAAATGTGACTTTGTACATATATACAGTCTTATGTTTCTGTTAGCAGGAGTTAAAGAAAATAAATCACGTCTGGAAAGTCACCAATCTGTAGCGTACCGTGGGGTCTACGTGTTGTTAAATTAGGAACACGTGCGTTTATTCCTGCTAGAAGGTACATTACAAGAACATGGCGGACTCAGAAATTGAATTCACCATAAAGAAGTGTAAAGAAAAGCAACAAGACTGATATATATATATATATATATATATATATATATATATATATATATATATACAAACAAGTATATGTATTAAACAACAAAATTTACAATGGACATAGACATTAACATTTGTGTTTGTGTGTGAACGTAAAGAGTTTGTATTTTGGTGAATGTTCGTATGTACGTATTTCATGGCGTTTTCCCACAAGTGGGCAAAACGCAGATCTCTGTGAGAGATCATATTTTGTAAATGTGTCCGAAATGCAAAGTAGAAAGAGAACGAGGCAATAAATCCCCCAGTATTTATAGTGTAGGGAGAGCGTACGCTAGTGAACAATTTGTACAATTAAGGAGGAGTTAACTCCGACAAACCTTTACGCTGCGCGTGTGGTTGACTGTTTTGCTAGTTGGCTTGTGGAGGTTGTTGTGATGTATTGATAAATACACAGTTAATTCTCTTCTAACTATTTATAGTGACCAATCATATTTCAATAAAGCGTAGTGGCTGCAGCTACTAGCAATCAGAGTTAGTTCTGCCATGATTTACTACAGATAACTACACAGTACATTCTATCTTGTCATTTACTGTTAGTCACAATTGTCCAGCATAACACAACAGTAACATAATACATAACAGTTGTCCAATGTGTTGGCAAAAAGGGACTCATTTTGTTTATTATTTTGTGAATGGAAGCTTATCGTTCCAAGTTCGTGAAAACCTGTTTAAAATAGTAGTTCTTTAAAATACTCACTTACAAACTGAGTTCATCTATCGATAACGACCTGATGAAGAACTCCCAAAACGAAATCCATGCATTTACTGACGACATAGCCATTGTTGTTACTGAAGTGTATCTTGCACAGATATTCCTTCAATCCATCTGGTGGTAGTCGGTATACCTTAAAATATCTTCAGCTAGGGAAAAACAAGAACTATTATTAGAGAGAACTGGTGGTAATGGATTCAAAATATCAATGGAAGCATTTTCAAAATAACTAAATGGCAACGCCATGCTTACTTAACTTTCTACTTAGAACTGAGTCTTTATTGAGTGATAGGCATATAACTTCTTTCATAGTTTCTTCTATCATCTCTAATCTCGATTCCCCTCAAAGCATGTGCACCTGATGGTCTGTGTGCCTTTACTTTCATGGTAATTGTTCGAATGAACACTTCGCTATGGTACAGTTGAATTGTATTGATGTAACCGTAAGTTCTATACTAACAGTTTATTTTTTCGCACTTCTCACTTGTGGAACTCTCTTTTGGATTCTTGATTTCTAGCCAACTTTGATCATCAAAAAATTAAATTCAATGTCAATTGTTATCTATTATCTTTTTGATTACTCTTCTATTGTTCTCTCTCCTTAATAATGTTTCTCTTTTTTCTTATTCTTTCACATTCAGTAACTCTTTGTGTCTTAGTTGCTTTACTACCTTGCATGGGGTTAAATGATTTAAAAAAAAACAACTTGGACAGACCATTGTCTGCGGGCAAATATTCTTATCCATGCCCGGCCAAAGTTAGCTGGACTTGATCAATTTCACTGTAGCTGTAGGTTCAGGATGTGACATGTGGAAGGTCTCATAGATAACATTACTTGATTTATGTAGAATAAATGGTCTCTTGAAAAGTAGAGTTTGTATTTCTATATCCAGTTCCGGCTGTCTCACAGTGCCTAAGCAAATCGCTGGAATCTATAGTTAGTAAATATGCTGGTCTAGAAAGGCAGTCGACTGCGTATAAAACATCTGCAATTTTTTCAATCCATTGGTGGTATCTTTTTGAAAGTCGAAGCTCGTGACTTATGATCCTTAAATAAGGTCACGAGTCTACATTTGATGTTTATAATATAAAAACCGTTAAATAATGTCACTAAAAGTTCGCGATTAAACGTAGAGCATTTTCTTTACCCTTTTTTTTTTTTTTATAAAATATGTATTTCTTTAAAAAGAAGCTCGTAGAAACTGGTTTCATATCCAATATCTGATGTTGATGTTGTAATGATATAAAAGGCTATTATCTCTCTTTGGTTAAAATGAATTCACAAGGGTCAAGTGACGGCCGCTGCGTGACAAAAGCGGCCAGTTTTAATTAACTGCCTGGAGTCAAGACGACTAAACCGAACTGTCTCGGTCAGTTGCCATGTAGGTAGCACACGAGCCCATATCATCGTTTTCCTGTTAGGAAATATACAAACTATCTTTGAATTGCAGTCTTCTCGTTGGGAAATACACACGACTTACTGTTTTCCTTTTGAGAAATATGTCCTCACCAGAGGCATAGAAAATAAATTTGACCAGTTCGAATACCCGTTGGGAAATATAAATATGGCCGCACTATTCTGGCCTCGTCTTTTTTCCATTGGGAAAAATATGGGTTCTCCAAAAACATAGAAGAATCCTCCAGCAGCTCGAATTGCCATTGGGAATTATTACAAGTAATACCCTATATCTCTTCTATATTTTCACACTGCTTGTTGTCGTATATATGCATTATTGTTTCTCTGTGTGAGACAAGTATAAATCCTCTTGCTGGCAAGATTCAGACTTATCCAGATTCATCCAGCTCAAGGATAATCTATCTATCGCTGACGGTATTGTTTTTTGTGATCCCCATTTGGTAGTCACAACAGTGCTGCAGAAGAGAAGAATTGACATCGCACACCACAAACACCAAGGTATCGTCAAGAAGAAGCAGCTAATTACAGATAAGGTATGGTTCCCATGCATTGATAGGATGGTGGAAGAGATCATTCGAGCTTGTATTCCATGTCAAGTGTCAACCCCTTCTCCATTTCAACATGAAGCACTATACCCGATGTCTTTACCCTCATCTCCAAGGACAAAAATCTCTCTAGATTTCTCAGGACCTGTGATAGCGGACATTGATGAAGTCATTTTCCTGAAGTCGAGACAATCCCGTTAACATCAGCAAAAGTGGTCTAAATTCTATACTGGTCAAACAGTAGTCAAGACAGATAATGAACCTGCTTTTCAAAGTGAGGAATTCAGTGACTTTGTCATCCAATCGGGTTTTCCTCATAGGAAAACCATACCCCTCTAGCCTGAAGCAAATGATTAGCAGAGGACAACGAACAAATTTATCCATACAACTACAGTGAAGGCTAGAACTGGAAAAAGCAGTTACTTTATTTTCTCCGTCATTGTAGGATCACACTTAGCAGTGAAAAAGGTGTGTCTCTTCGAAGTCCTCACATGAAGGAAGATAAATATTGCTATATCGTTTGTTTCCTACCCCAAAATTTCAGTAACTGTCTATTTCCGCATTACTGTAAATGATGCCCTTAGCAAAGAAAAGATGAAGACAAATGCAGATTAACATAATGGCGCCGTTTTCAAGCATCTCCATTTCTTCCAGGTGACAGTGTGTTTGTTAAACAACCTAGGTATAACAACAAATATTCCCTGAAATGGCAGTGTGGTGACGACCACCAAATCACACGAAAGTTTTCATTCTTTAAACATGTGCCACCTGAAAATACACTTAGTGGAAAATCCTCACAGAATTGATTCGATCGCGCAAACTATATCCATTCAAAGAGAGGCAACAAAATAAAGCCAACCATAGGGAAGACCAGCTGTTCTACAAGCAACTTTGGCATAATTCATAGCGACATGCAAAATTGCAGAAAAATTTCGCAATTATGTATGAAACTAATCAAGCTATCCATTTATTTCTGGACATTGCAAGAATGTGGGGAGGATATAGTTGATTATTGCCGAAACTAGGATGTTCCTTTCTAATAAAGATAGCGTAAAAGCGGAATGTATAAATCAGTAGATTTTGCACATCTTCTCGTGTCAGAAACCTTTAACTGGTCTTCGTGTTTTCTTTGGGTATCCCTAACGGGACTCAGTAGCATTGTCTTTCACGAGCTATAAGACATTACAAATCCTTTCTGGTATGTCTCAAACTTCAACCCTGACTCGCTACCTTTGTGCTATGGGAAAGGTGCTGCATGGAACAGAACTTTAGTTAATTAGTTGAAGTTTCCTGACAAAGTTGTAAAATCAATTAAGGTTTGTTTTTAAAATTATCAGAAGGAAGATGAATTAATATTTAGTTCTTTCTATCAAATGTCACAAAAATGATTAAAAATCACTTAAATTATTTTTCATCTATAGAATCAATATGCTGAAATCTATTTGCTAATTTTTCATTAATTTTCGTGTTAAGCTTTTCAAATTAACGGACAGCTTTTCCATTGAATAAATAGTAAAATACGTGTTTATAGATATGGATTTATATTATTATTATTATTTCTAAGTATACAAATCTATTTACAATACAATGCTCCCAGATTAATTTCACTACTGCGATTATATTACAAAATGTAATAATGGTTACTCTGCACACAAGCGCAGACGAAATCGGCGACAAAGGACGTTAATGTTTTCTTACTTAACATTTTATACACAAATAAAAAAAAAATAATACTGAAAGTATTAAATGACACCATCTTTTTCTAGACTCTTATTTAATCACAAGCAGTCCGACAGAGGGCTTTCTCTCGTTATGCCACTGTTTGATATATCCTCTTTGCAGGAGCGTAAGATTCACGGAAATCGTGGGTACGTGTAAGTGATTCAATAAAAAGGTTACATTTTGGTTTCATCTATTCGGATCTTCATGTAAGCTATTATTCTACCTAACAAACATCTTTCGTCTACCGAGCATTGCCACGATATATATTTTTAATTTATCAGTTGTTTTACTTTTTATTGTATTTCTCATCTAGCATAATTAGTGCAATGTGTTCTATCGTTTCTTTTCTTTTTTCTCCTTAAAAAAACTTGTTAAAAATGGCTGTCTATACTCGTTATAGTCATAAATTCACTATTTTTTAAGTTGTAGTCATCGTAATAAAAATTTTATAGAAATAAAAAGTAGACAGGTAATCCAGAATATTGGTCTACATGCTCATATGACTTTTAAGTGGAAATAGAAGCAAATATTTATTTATCCCGATTGAAATGTGATACTTAAATATCCACATGACTCTAGCAAAGTATTTATATAGAATTATTTTTTGTACGAAAACCCAACATCGGAATCTTTCACCACCAAAACTGAATAATCATTAATTAAAATTTCATTACGATGCGAAGAGATAACTACGATATTAATAATTTCGATTGTTTTGGTATAAACAAAAGATTATTAGAAAAGTACATTAATGTAGATTAATTCAGCTGCCAAATTAAAAAAAAAAGAAAGAAAAAAGAACGGTCTCAAAATAAACGGAAAAATCCCGTCTTCGGTTTTCCCGATTTCATCATCATCATCATCATCATCATCATCATCATCGACGTCGTCGTCGTCGTCGTCGTCGTCGTCGTCGTCGTCATCGATATCGTAATGTCGGACAAGTATAAAGCAAGTTAGGTAGTTCAGTGAGAATCTGGTGGAAGGGGGGGTAGAGAAAGACAGAGGAAGTCGAAAAGGTAGAAAGAGTGAGAAATTTTTTAAAATCCAAACTGCAAGAGGATTGAAATATGTTCTGATCAAATGAAATGATAGTTAAAATAATTTCAAAGGACGGCAAAGTTTGGTTACAAAGAATTCATTTGTAGTACAACACTGACGACACGGACACAGAACTACAGAACTAGCACTTCTTCAATAACGTACACTGGCGCCAGTTTTAATTGCAAGTGAACACGATTCGCCGATATAGCGGAAACATTTAGACGAGGAAAACAATTTGCTGAAATGTATTTTGCTATTTTATTAAACTGAAGCTTCTTCATTCATAACACTTTTTACAATTAATTTGTCGCAGTTCTTATAATTTTATTTATTTTTTAAGTGTTTAGAAAAAGAACGTTATGGTTGATCTTATTGACGCCTATTTGCGTTTAAGCCGAAGTCATTTCCCGGGTTGATACTAAAAGGAAAGTATAGAAAAGATATCTACACTCATGTTTCTTTTCTGATTTTCCCCATTCTACTGACCTCGTTTTCTCTCTGACTCATCTTCAGAACGTGCTATCCCTAACCATTCTTCTGATTGTTGTAAAAAGATAAATACATTATCTATTCGTGTTGGCAAATAAGTGCAGAATAAATTCTAATATCTATATTTCCTTTTTTCTTAATTTCCAATTTAATTTGACTAACTATAAATCAATTTTTACATCGTTATTTTATTACTCGACATTATTATTTCTTTTTATCATTACACATCGGGCTGATACATTCTTCGGTCACTAAATCAAACAGTACGAAATAGAAAATACGAGAGACTCTTCGAAAGTAATACTTCTTATTTATTTCCACGGAAGCGATAACAAAAACAGGAATACAATAACACACCATTGGATAGAGAAAGTGCATCTTTCATCGGCCCAAACATAGCTTGTCACACACGTCGCTTTCGATACTACTGAAATGTATTACACGCCACCTAACTTTGCTCGTTACACTGTTTGTTCTCCATAAGCTTCCAGCAAACGTCAATGAATGATACTAAAAAGCAAAAATATATTATGGATGAATGGCGAAAAGGTTCAACTACTCTGACCACCAACACACCTCTTTGACATCCTGACCCAACCTAATAGAATAATAGTATATGTGACATATTTTTTATACAAATTTAGATGTACAATTATGAAGTCAGTATGAAGATGACTTCGGCAGGATGTCATATTTGAGTCATTGATTATATAGAATTCGATTTGGGCCGTAAAGATGAATAAATTCTATAAAGATGAATAAAATCTATAAAGATGAATAAAGTCTGTAAAGATTCTTTTATTAAGATATAAAATAAATGCTTATTGAAATCGAAAGGTTTATTTATGGAATGATGGCAGCATCTATCTATTCGTTTTGGAGTGGCTTTTATAAAAATATAGCTCCCAACTAGACTTGAACTTGTGTCTCTCGAGTACTTGAAGTCCACATCTTTCATGGAAGTTGTTTTCACTGCTTCACTTGCTCTATTCTTCGATTTCCTTATGCTGCCTCTTTTTTTTACCCAATAATCTTAGTATTAATTTTGGGGGGAAATGTTTTAGATGGAGTATTTTCAGTATTATTTTCTTATAAGGAGCTTTATTCTATCTTATTGATGCTTTTT
Source organism: Acanthosepion lycidas (assembly GCA_963932145.1). Classification (NCBI taxonomy): domain Eukaryota; kingdom Metazoa; phylum Mollusca; class Cephalopoda; order Sepiida; family Sepiidae; genus Acanthosepion; species Acanthosepion lycidas. The sequence continues at coordinate 44,162,956 of OZ010593.1, read as the reverse complement.
TGTTCCATTAACACGCAGTAAAGTTAATACAAAGATTATAATAGTGAACATATTTCATCTAAAATGTTTCAACAAGTTACTCTTTTTGCTAAAAATGTCTACATAATTCATATGTACATATGAATACACAAACGAAATTGTATGTATGTTTGCGTCTATCATTAATTAGTTAGTTCCTGTTCATACATATGTATGTATGTGAGTCGGAAGAGACAATCAAGTTGTATCATACACAGATTCTTATGCAAATCAGTCAGATTTGGGATGATCACCAACCGTGGCACGTACCTTTTCCAAATCTTGTCACATCTCTAGAATAAACGATCAGCATTCGGGATTTTATATATTTTTACAATCGATTAATCCAGTGTAGCTGAATTATCAAACATTTTCGCTTGTTTCGTAATAAAGTGGTCCAATATTTTTACATTTACATAATAAAATCTACAAGGTCACAGCCTATATATCATGTTTTAACCTTTTATCGATTCATTATGTCGCACATTCATACACACCTATGCGTGTGTCCGCACGCGTGTGTGTGTGTGTGTGTGTGAACACATTAATAATTCAACTGAAAGCATAATGATGAAAGTAATGATGAAATTAAACAATTAACAAACAGAAGCAACAAATGCTTTATTGACACTTAATCCAGAAATTGTGAGAAAGCTGCTAAGATGGTCGATTTCTTGTTAAAATAGGTGTTTTGTGCTCAAATGATAGTGAACTGCAATGATTTTTAAAGTCTCTTATTCCATGAATTATGGTCAAATGAGTTCAATATTGTAATTAAAGCTCATTTCTTGTTGTACAGAAACTATAAAAAAACTCTTTTGAATTTGATGTTTTTATCTAATTCTAAAACTGTAGACGCTCCAGGAAGATTCTATGAAAATGCCGGAAGGAAAATTATTCTTGGAGCAAAATTTAGTGATCTTACTCTTAGATCTTAAAATGTAGATAAGATTAAAGGGATGCATGTCAGGAAAATATTTTCAGTCTATCATTGTGATCTGCAATAAAAAAACAAACATTTTTCAAGGATTCTTACGCTTATAATGAAGCACGGAAACTAACTGATAAAAAAATAAAGTTTTCTGAACGGTCTAGGCGACGAATTGTAAGAAATGCTATTGAAAATCTAACAAAACATACTCAGAAAGTTGCACAAACAATAATCCATGTAGAGCAAGTATCGAAATCTCTTGTTTAGCAAACCTTGGCAAGTTGTTTTGCAACAACTGTTTCGTGTCTCAGTGATGACTTTTGATATGGAATAAGTGACTCGAGATCTCAGCCCATAAAAAATAGTAGGGGATGATGGCAATAGATTTAATATTCCATTCTTGAGAAGATGAAACGGGTTATCATTGATGTATTAGATAAATTCTTTAGATATACGCTCTCTAAATTGATAAAAAGATCGGGGAATTCAGGTTTTGAATAGTCATAAATATTAACATTTTGCCAAGTAATGTTTTGTCAATAAAAGTTATTGACATCTGTATTGTACTCTCCAAAACAAAAATGAAAAATTAGAATTAGAATTTTCAAGTATACAGAAAATACTTTAAAATAATTTTTAAAAATATGGACTCCATTAGAAATTATAAAATTTGTAGTGTTTCTTTTAATTTCTATACGGAGTGTATTATTTAAAGACAAATATATTAACAGATGATGGAAATAAATATCGAAAATTTAATATAATGAATTTAATCAAATATCAGTGATTTAGAAATAAATTTTCCGAAATTAACTTCAACCTCTACATTTGCTTGTCGTTTATGTTGCAAAGTATATTTAGCCTTAGATATGGACATAGACACATTAATGGTATATAAAGAATCGCCGTTTTACTCTGCACCACTTTTTCGGAATATTGTTCAATATTTACTAAGCTTAACTGGAAATGGGTGGTGTACTGCGCCAGTCTGAGAAATACAACTCACTCTCAGCTAATCTCAAAACTGTTTAAATAGCATAATATGTTCTTCATCTTTACTGATAACTTTATACTGGCCAATCAACAATAGAATGAATGATTGTCGATAAACGTAAAAGATAAATTAGAAGATCAAAGTAATCTACTGTTACAGACATTCTGAATTCTGTCGAATGAAAATCAGGCATGTACATGAAACACTATGGAAATTACAAGATGGCAGCACCTAAAGTCATAAGCTGTTGTATCATTCACACACTATTTATTTTTTAAAACGACAAATTTCATGCCAAATTTCCGTTATCCCGATTGGGGCTTCATCATGCATGCAGTTTGCTCGAATTAAAGCCATAAATTAAAACCAGAGAAACATTATGAGAAACGATGTGAATCATGAGGATGAGAAATCTGGTTTGTTTCGAGTGCATTTTTAGTGAAATATATTTTGCCACTTCTAAAATGATTTAAAACTGACAACCGTTTCGACTTGTTTTACATTGCTCGATAATATTTATTTTATTCGTTAAGTTTACGATTTGAATCCATATGAATATATATAATTAACAATAAACTACAAAAAACTAAAAATATCTAATCTGGTCATAGTTAACACGACCTTAAAAATACTACGGCATTGCATTAAATTCATGAATTCTCCTGCCTATTGAGGAATTGCATTTCCTCTAAGGTATAAGCATACAATTTGTATGTAGGACACACAATCACTTCTATATCCGGAAGGTTAACTTGTGATTCAATATAATAATCTGCAATTACATTAATATATCGCTTAGAAATTAGGTCTCCATCAACATAAACAACATACATATACTAGATAAATACTGAAAAAGAAGCCCTAAACATAGAATTTTTAAAAATCCGAAACTAAAGAAATCTTCTTTAACATGGAAACTGCAGTTTTAAATATATTCGACAACAAACGACATAGTTAACCATTGAAGAATTTCAATCGCGACATTATCATGAAGAATAACGGCCATGCAGAGTTTTAAATATATTTAAATGTAGGAAAAATGACGCATCTCTATAACCCCGGATCTTGAAAGTGCTCGATCAATGAATATAATTATCTGGACAATAACATTGGATTTAAGCTGTTTTATATGTAAGGAAAAAAAAGTTTTAAAAAAATATCATTATCTATCATTTTTAAAGAAACGCGTATGAATTAAAAAACTGCTTAAATAAACATTATTTAAAATGTTTATATATGTTTAGCTATTTCTTATAAACAACATTTAAAAATAGCCTAAAGCCTGCCTTAATGCACAAAAATATTTTTTTTCTTTTCTTTTTTAACATATTTATGTTATTTTTTGCAATTAAAAACAAAATTAAAACATAAAAAAGTATTCAAATTATTGAAATTCTTTTAAATTTTTTAAAAAGTACCTACTTACTATTTTTATTTACATTTCTCATTTATTTCTCTAAATCTGTCTTCGCGTGTACATATATTGCAACACATGATTTCAACGTGAGAATGCTTAACGAGTTTTTTTTTAAACTTTCTTTACCAAATTTTACCGGTTTTTAACTTAATATTCATTCTCTTTGTTTTATATCAAATTACTGTCGTTTTTGTTTATATTCGTCGCCATGTATATTTGTTCGCAGTGTTGTTATTCATCATTTTCCTCACACACATAAACGTATATTCATATTTCTTTTTCACCCCAAAAATCGACTATTTTTTTTATTAAGAAACTTTAATAATTCACGTGTATTCTTGAACCAGATTTGACTTTTATAAATCGGAATTCAAGTTTTTACACTTTGAATCTTACATGAATCTAGCTTCTTTAGAGCTTCTCCGCTATTTCTTATATTTTTATATTTTTCTGTTTGCACTGTAAAACAAAGTTTGGGTGCCTTGTTGAGTTGATTAAAATAAATTTAAGTAAAGGTAAATAATAATAATAATAATAATAATAATAATAATAATAATAATAATAATAATAATTAAAGGAAAAGTAATTAAGAATGTGATTTAAATTTATAACCCGTAGTTGTTTTGAAATTATTTGAAATTTTGTATGTAAGTATTATTTTAAGTAACTCAACACAGGAAAAGCATAAGTAAGAATGGACTTTAAATAATAAAAATGCAAACTTTTTTATTTTAAATTGAAATTATTTCAAATGTTGTAAGGTTAGTAAGAATATGCTTTATAACGTAATAGGAGCATATTTTTTCCCTTGCATACAGTGAATTTACATAGCAAACTGCACTCCCATCTTAAAATTTAGAAAATAAGAAAATAATTTATTTTTATACTAGACCAATAACAATATTATCAACTTTTATTATTAATTGTACATTTCAATTTGTATTTAAAGACGACAAAAGAAGGTTTATTGTCTCACTGGGCTTCATAGTTAACAATTTGCGTGAAAATTTGAGTAATAGATTAAAACAGATATAGTCGTCTTCAAAATAATAAATATATTTTCATAATACATACTTCTTTCTTCATCGCATTTATTTCAAAACATGTAACGGCAGCAAATCAACGTTCATCTATTTATTTATTTGTCATCAAGTCACGTGACACATAGACTTTTCACCTTTCAAGCAGTCGTTTATAACAAAAAGTCTAATGTAGCGTAATGAATTGTATAAATATTTGCTGTGTTATGCATATTTAAATTTATTTAATAAAGTTGTTATAACGTCTTATGAAAATATTTGTTATTTTTCACACGCATAATAGTTGGAATATAATATAATATACAATATGTTTGTTTACATACGTGGATTTGGATCTTTTCTGTTAATTCACCCCAAAATATGAATTCGCCCCAAAATAAAAAGAATTAATATTTTCTATATTTCACACCAAATTCTCCCAGAACGGCACTACGACTGGGTTGACCTTTGCGATTGCCCCAAATGTGGGCGACTCGGGTGCGCTATTTCTAAGTATGGGGTCTGTGTCGCGCTCACAAGCCAAAAACAGATTTTTTTTTTAAATTGTAAAAAAATCCTTGTAAGTACCTTGAATATCATCCGCACTTACGAAATGTGGCAAACTTTGATTTAAAATTTATAATTTCTTGGGGTGAATTAATATTTACGATAAGTAACTTTACAATATTTGGAATTAACAGATAAGATCCCATAGATTGACATAAGAATGTGTATCAAAAACAAATACTGAATTTCCTATTAAAAATGCCATAAAAACAGAAAAATGTCCCAAGCTCAAGAACATGTTTTATAATTTTAATGAAATTTTAATTTTAATTTCACTCGGCGGGAATTCAAGATACAATTCTAAATTGTTTGATATATTATGTATCGTTTAAGCTGTATCTCAGGAGCATTAATACATACAAGATTAGAGTTTTAGTATTGTATATCTGGAGTGCTTATTTGATAGTGATATAAAAACAATTCAAAAATGATTATTTCTTGGCGAGGTGCGTTTCTGAGGAAACAGCCATTAATATACGCACATTTTTAAAAACAAACTTTAGTTTTAAAATTTCAAGTGATTTTCATCTTTCATACTTTCTTTATTTTTTAAAAAAATTTGTAAGTACTATATTATGCAGGCTTAATTTAGAAAAAAAAAAACTTACTTATATTCAAAATAAAAATGATAAAAGCACACACACACACACACACATATATATATATATATATATATATGAGTGTGTGTGTATATGTAATGTGCTTTTATTTATGTATGTCTTAAAAAAGGAATAAACACTAATTCATTAAGTATCTCACAAAAGTATTTAAACATTGTTAAGCTGGAAATCTATAACATCAGATTTAATCCGAAAATAAGCGTTTTACTTAAATAATTAATCTTCCAGTTCATTATGAGCGATAAAGATTAAGAACTTTTGTATAGAGATCATTGAAAGACACAAAATAAAGCAAAAAGACTCTCACCATATTAGAGTAGAGACATATTTAGATCATGAAAGATTTGCAGATATTGCAACTACACAAACGTACTGATTGCAATAGGAATGTATAGATTATATAACGAAAATTTTCCAAGGGAAAAAGAGCTGCTTGCCTTGAAAAATAACAACTGAAAATTTCGCTTTTACTTCAGTTTTAACTCTTATTATAGGTACCGACAGCAGGATAGCAAGGACTCAGCAAGTAGACCAACATTAGATAGATAGATAGATAGATAGATAGATAGATAGATAGATAGATAGATAGATAGATAGATATGAATAGCTACAGAGCTAGCTATATAAATAATAACAGGATATACTATCAGTAGATAAAAAATTAGAAAGAAAGTAACTGCTTTTGTGCATAGATAATTTCCCCCACTAATAATAATAGTATTAATTGATAATGATGATGATGAATACAATGTACTTTGTAAAGATTTGTGCTCCAATAATTTGCTTTTAAAAATTGTCCTAAATATGCCAAAATGTCCATTGTGTTCACTGGACATTTTTCCAGACTTCAAAGTATGTATTTATTTAAGTTTTAATAAGAAAGACATAAATAAAACCAAAGGAAACAAATACACTCTCCTTTGTAAGTCAACAAGGAATTACATTTATAAAAAACTTACCTGGCCGTGTGGGACAACATATACCAGCTGGTGTGGTGGCATTTGCAATGCAAACCTTTGGAAATTGTGCTAAGCAGGAAGGTAACCAATAACTAAAGACCAGTCCAAAGAAAGTCCACAGCGTGATTCGGGGAAAGAGATTAACTGATGAAATCATGTTTCACGATCAAACGTACTTAATGGGCTAATTTCGTCGAAGATTTTTGAATTTATGATTCTGTAAATATTCAATTTCTTTCTTCTATTTTGTAGTTGTTTCTAGAAATTAATCTGTACTTTTTAATAATTATTGCGCTAAAGAAATGAAACTGACTTCTCAGAAATTATGTAATTATATATGTAAGTAATTATATGATACATAAACAAATTTTTTTGTTACCAAACATTTCAAGTGAACGAAGTTTCAGAATAATGTGCAGTTTTCCCAATTGTCCTTCCTGATTTCTTTTTTGTTTTTCTGTCTATAAAATGTTTAACGAGTGATTTTACTGTTTTTGTTTGTGTATTAAAAACATTAACACTTTTGATTTGCAAAGTCAGATCACCGACTTTTGAGTGCACTTAGTTGTTCTATTAAAATTTGAAGTTTGTTGCTTAAAAATAAAAATCTGGTTCTCGACAATTTTGATGGCTGCAAACACTTTACCCAAGTGTGAGGCTTCGTTTGGCACCCTCTATTAATGCTTCTCACGTGATGGTTCTGCTCCATCTCTCTATTTATCTTGACGTCGGCTTCTTTTTATTGGAGGCCTCGTGATTGACGTGAGGAGCACATGACAATGCAAATCCTTACACAAACATGAATACAGACACATACATGGCTCTAGTCAATCTCTCTCTTTCACGTTCTCTCTCCCACTTTGCAAACACCCGCATATTCATTGAATAAAAAACGCTTACCTATTAATTACTGCATAATAACATAGACACACACACAGACACACACACACACCTAATCACACTCAGTTAAACACTTAGACTTAAAGCATACAAGCAGATATTATTCATTAGCACATACATTCACACGTCTCTGCACATGCATATATAAGTCGCAATTCAAATTACTTAGGATACAAATCCACAATGGACAGATAAGCTTATACATCTGATTAAGACTCTCAAGCACAAATATTGAACTAGAGCGCACAAACTTTGCAAATTAAATATGCAAATATATGAACACTAATACTAAAACTACTACTAATAATAATTATAATAATAATGATAAAATGAGGAGAAAGTAGGAGATAGAATAGAGGAAACTTCCGTTATAAACCTATACATTATATACACACTTATTACCTCTCCATTCAGTTATTTAAAGTCAGTCTCAACGTCTCTCTCATTTTATCCAACATTATCGACTAATAGCGTATCGTGTACATAGTCATATACAAAGGAGATATAAACACATAAGAAATGGTAACTCCAAAAATAAAACTTCAACAATAAATAGATATCAAATAGGAAAGATAAAAGTTATTAAATACACATAGATACTTAATTCAAATTAACCTTCAGCTTCACACATAGAAAAGCCTGTACATATAGACACAATCATATGGCGTTTACATTGCACATCGACACAAAAGAATAGCAATTCAGTTTGTCTAGTCATTTGGTGAATACAATATAAAATCAAGCAATCCTTATCCCTTCTCATCCCACTTACTTTTCCATGATTGCTCATTGCGTTTTTTTAAACAGATAGATAACATGAATGAATTCTTGTTGTGTAACAATATTTTAAATGCTACTCTGTAGTCTTAATGCAGAATTGTCGCGTACAACAGTATATGGCAAGTGATAAGTTTAATTATTCGGATTTATGCGTGAATTTGTTGTTTATGAAACAATTTTACTTTTTCTTTTGCTATCTCTCTCGCTCGCGCGCACAAATTACTTTTTAATTAATCAACATAAAATATTTCTATTCGGATAGAAAGCAAAATATTTTTCGTCTTCATTCGCAGAACTACTTTGAGAAGCGTTTTATACAAATATCTTGTTATTTGTAATAATAGTTGTGTAAGAAGTAATGTGCATGTCTATAAAATAAATACATGCAAATATAAAATAATGTTTGTTTTTTCCTGGACTCGTTTTAACAAAATTTATAGTTTTAATGTTTTCGGGGAACTGGATTTTATAAAAGGTTTTTAATATTTTTGTAAGTTGACTTTTGAAAAACTTTCTCAGTACAGAGATGATTTTTGAATTGAAATTATAATAACTTTGAAAACGAAATTCAGGCTCACAAATGAATGCACGTTAATATTAAATGTAAAACAAAAATGAAAACGTTTTTTTCTATTGGTATTGAACAAAAATATTTATCTAATGATTTCATCTCAATATATTTTTGCTTGGAATGAATCATATTTGATTTATTTTATTTTTATTAAATTACATTTTTTGCGATAACCATTCCTTGCTAATCTTTACAGAATATCAAAGAAAGTTTGCTTGGCGTCAATTCTGGATTGAAAAATATGCAAGATCAAAATCATGGCTTATATGAGCCAGTAAGTTTATTTTAATATATTAAATACTAATTTTAACATCACTTTTAATCGACTTAAAACAGTTTTACCTTCCATCAGCATGGCTGATGCTAACCTCCAGGGGAGTTACTCATTGTGCCTTCTCTGTATAACGCTGGCATAAAATGAAAAGAGTTTATTGAATCAATTTCTAAGCCTGCTATGAGGAAAGTTGTTTCACTGTGTCTTGCTGGGCAATTTTCTCGCTAGAATCTTACACATTTATAAATCTACCATTCGTCCATGCATTGAATATTGCTGTCACATCTGGTTTGGTGCTTTTGTTATGTATTTAGCGATTGTTGATAAAATCCAAAGAAGAACCAGTAATGTCCTTGATCCTTGCCTGGCATCTCGGTTTCAGTTACTTTCCCATCGTTGGAACGTAGCTTCCCTATGCTCTTTCTAAAAATATTTTCATGCTAATTCTTCTGATGACCTCTCCTCTTTAGTACCTCTACTTTAAGCGCAGTACTAAGTTGGCATTTAGGATTCTCTGTTTTACAGTTGAAATGGATAGATATAACCGTAAGTTCTATGCTAACACTTTCTTCTATCGTACTTTTTGCTTGTGGATTTTTCTTCCGGCTATCCAGTCAACTTTGATCTTCTAAAGTTTAAAAGCGACACGAAAAATGCTTTAAAAGCAGCCATGAAATATTAAAATTACGAAATTATTTCATTACTCTCCATCGTTAACAAATTTTCACAATTTGTAATTTAAGCCTTGGCTAATTAAAATTCCCTTCAGTTTACATAGATATTTAAGAAATATGACTCAATTTATTTAGTACTGAAATTTTTTTTTATCAAGATGAAATATGCAGGTAATATAGCTGGATTATGGAGTTGTAGGCGGACTAACTGAATGAATTAAGCGTTGTCCCATCATGTCTTATACATATTCAAATATCTTGCTGAGTAATATGGGTATCATGTAGGTGGGCATCGCCTTACTGTTGCAGGGATGGCAATAGAACGGATGTTCTGGATGTATTATCATTGTTTCTTACCCAAGCCCAAAAAGCGAGCGAGAGTTGTTTTCTTTACACATTATGATAGAGGTTGAAACTCGGGTGTCGAAGGCGAATACACTCTAGAAGATATCAATTCCCATATCTAGATCGTATGCGCAAACGACTATCATTTGCATGGACGCAAGTCATTGAACACTGTCACATCACTGGAAATGTGTACAATGATGCTGTGGCCAGAGTGGAAGTCTGAATAAAGGTACTCGTGTTCGTAGTCCTACTGTAAAAAAACGATTCTCAGTTATTAGTCTTTACACAAGGAGTGACGTTTTTCTTTTGATGTGTGGATGTTGTCAAGTTTGAGAGAGAGAGGGGGGAGAGGGGGAGAGGGGGGAGAGAGGGGGAGAGGGGGGAGAGAGGGGGAGAAGGGGGAGAGAGACTACGACGTACGTCAAAGTGATGTCTGAATCATCGGAAATGAGAAACACTGTCTCTGGTTAATATTAAGAATAAACCTATATTTACGCACTCGACTATATCTACATATCATATAGCATTTTTAGAGTCTAAAAACTTTTGCTAAATCTAATAAAAATAAAAGGACAATGAAAATAAACAACAGGAATAATACTTTATGAAGTGTATTGTTTGTTATGATATTTTACGGGAAATAAATCCCAAATATTTTGGGGTTTTTAAAAGATTAGTGATTTATGGGTTGTTCTTGTGATATTACCATATACGATACACACTGAATCCTTCAAGAGGTTAAGATGGAGGAATGAGTGACGGGGGTTCACGAGAAAGTGGTAGGTGTGATAATTAGTGAGTAAATAAAATACTGTCTCGATTTTATGTTCTCTGCATGAACTCTAAAATTATTTCATTACTCCTTGCGATTTCTTATATAAGGGAGTGCATATTACAGTTTAGACATACTCAATCATACTTCCTCTTTTCTGTGTGATCACATTATTTTACGCATTAACTTTCTAGACGTAGATAATGTCAATGTTATACACTGCTTCAAAATAGATCTCTTTCTGATTCACTCTACATGTTGGCTAGATGTGAACATTAAGAACGGAAAACCAAAAAATAAAATATCATCCTCTGCGCAGGGACTCTGAGTATTACGCTCAGTCCACAAAACAAATTCCCTCAAACAGTATAAAATACCACATAAAATAAGTCAATCACGAACGTTGCCACCAAAGAAAAAAAATATGAACAGAAGTTGAGTTTAGGAGCCACCACATTTGCATTTAAGATACAGAGACAGATTTTAGGCGAACGGGCAATCTTCAACTAATCCGCCACTGGCCTCTTTCAACGTTACCACTGTGATCTTGCCCACAGAAAGACATTCAGTTCACATTCTCTGTATATATTTGTTTATAACAACTGGTGTCAACATGCAGTAAGGAGAACTGACGAAACAAAATATACTAGTCTCGCCCGCAGAGAAGTCATTGATTTCAACAAGCACCAGCAGACAGCAAACCTGAATCTAAAAACCGACTTTACACACAGTGACGAACATCGGTCAAAAGTGGCCACTGACGAACTTAAATCAGACCTACAAAGAATGTTGTTCACCTTAAAAGCTGCCGTTACTAGAACCACAGACGCAGACCACAACTTCACAGACAACGAACTAATAATGCGGCAGCAATCCCTACGTGATACAATGCGATATATCAGAAAATTTGAACCGAACAACGACGTCAACCGTGTCGTCATTACAGGTCTGAACGAAGCATATACGATCCAAGTTAAACCAGAACTTTCCGACAACCAACAAAAAGAGGATGAATTCATAAAAACTGTCGAACAGCTCCTTAACGATGGAAAAGTCGCAACAGGACACTTTCGCCTATGAACAGCTAATGATCTACTTTACAGCTGCCACGGCAGTCACATGTCGAATTTTCAACACCTCAACCGAGTATGGGATCCCCAAAGATGGGACAATGAGAAATTGATAGACTTCGAAAACACAATTCGAAAAGCCAACGTCCAATATGAAAACGAAGTTCATGAGAAACAAGAATGCAGAAATAACCAACAAGACTGTCCTTCTCTCTAAATCTTAAAATTTGCACACCCACCATTTACGCTTACCTCATCAAGTTTATGCTACTCGGCGAGCAGTATAGCAAATAACGCACAACGCTACCTCGACCGGGGTATCAGAACCGACGTTTAAGAGTCATGCCAGTTACGAAATAATCAAAATCTATGTTAATTACTTTCAAAAGATTTCTATTAACTTGTAAACCTCATTTTTATTTTTTTCTTTTGTCTTAATAAAATAAAAGTATGAGGAATTAAAGAAAATCAACAAACAATAAATAGAATGAATAAAATATAGCTTCAAGTTTGTTACTCCTAAAACAAAAGCTACGAGGCTGAACAGTAGTAGCAGGCTCGTTTTGAATGTGGTCATCAAAATGTCACTTTTTAAGTCACGCTGGATGATAATGATAAAAAAGCACATGATATTGATTGAAATGCGGAAAAAGAAAGAGAGTGGGGTGAAAGAACGGAAGAAAAAAAAAATGAAATTCGCGAAAAATAGAGAAAAAAAGGAGGAAGAAATGACAACAAAACTAGGGAAAATAATTTTAAGTTTTGGTGTCGTTTCTGTTAACGGAATTCAGTGATAGTAGAAAATCTACATATTTATGTTTTAAAATTGAAAAACTTATCAATACATAAGTGATGTGTTTTTTGGACATATTATTCAAATTTATTCGCCATTGTATTTATACAGTTTATAATTTGAGTTTTTATATCTTGTCATTAATAATGATTATTGTATCTGCAATTTTTAAGCTCTACTAATAATATAGAAATTGTGATTGTTCTTTAAATAGTGTGTTGAAAAATAGGTCAAGAATCGATATTTTGGTCTATAATTAAAAAATGAATGGTTCAGTATTGTTATGAATGTTCAAAAGGGGTGAGCATAAGATACAATATATTAAATTTAATATTACTTTTACAGCATTCAATTATATTCAAAACTGATAATGATTGAATCACTAGGATTCTACCTAAATCTAACAACTAGAGAATCTTATAGAAACTACTGGCTATTGTGGCATGTGGAGGCTGCCTTCCCTTGCTCGATTCAGCAGTCGCAGCAACGGAAATAATCAGCAGGGCACAACAGGAAGTCCCAGAAGTCATAAAGCCCTATCAGAACCCTATCCAGCCTTTGTCTCACTTTAAATTTTCCGCAGCCTCTACCTTCAAGCTGAGCTCGAAGGGCTATTCATCCCTTACTGCAGAAGACGAGGTGTGTCCTGGCAGCTTGACTTCAGATTTCTCGTTCCTCTCGTGGGAATCGACAGAGAAATCGCCCTTCGAGACACCAACCAAAGGAAAAACTACACCCAACTCTTGCTGCAGAAGACGAGGGCTGTACTAGAAGTTTCACACACAGATTTTTCATTCATCCCGTGGGAACAAGCGGAGAAATCTTTCGCTACAAAACAACTGCTTAAGAACATTGTTAACTGGGAAACCCAACTTTTTCTCGTAAAATAATACTAAAATATAATAATACTATTTTGCACTCTCTTTCGACCAGAAATAAAAGCTGTTGAATTTCGAGCCTTGGGTTTTGTTCATGCGACTCAGTGGCCGAGCAGACGCACACACAGACACGCGCGCGCAAACGGGAAAATTCTTAACACAGTGCAAAATAGGGTATTGCTTGGCATTTACTAAAGAGTGAATGAACGCAAAAATCACTTTGACGCCAATAAAACCCAGTTGAATGAGAAGTGTCTATTTGAAAAAAGTAAAAGTAAATGATTCACCCGTTGAAGTTTCCGCCGCGGAAGCTGAAAGAGCAACAAGTAAGAGTAACCTTCCTTTGCCACATACATTCGGCCGACTTGAGAGTCCACTATTGTTTAAATGTTAAGTTAGGTCAAACCGTATTAACCTAACTCTTTTCCCTTGTTATAAGAAACGAAGCGCCTTCCCCTGAAAAAAATTCTAAGAGTTTCTTAATCTAAAAATTAACTAAAAGTAAAGTATGGTCTTAACTTTTTAAGGCAGAATTTTACACATAAATTCCAATTAGCTTTTTAAGCTAATGAGAATTTATGTGTAAAATTCTCCCTTAAAAACTTTTTTCAAATGTAAATACAAAAAAAAAAAAAAAAATAATAATAATATCTATTTATTCAGTATTTAAAACAAACGTTACTAAAATGTATTAACTTTTAAAACTAGGACTGGGGAATTTTATACGTAAATTTCTGTCTTTCTTCTCTTAAAAATTTATTTTAAATGAAAATTCAGACTGAAGCAACACAAATCCTGTTATCTTGAAAAACTAAACCAGAGAATATTATTATGAATAAAATTCCACCTATATTTTCCTTTGAAATTTATTGAAAAATACAGTCATAGAAATAGACATCCTTTATATATATTTCAATATATATAAATGATGTCTATTTCTCGACTCAAGCATAAAATTGACGCTGCCTTGAATTTAATGGAAAAAAAGGCCAAAAACAAATATAATCAAAATCTTTTTCTCTACAGGAAGAATATATGCTTAAGTGGCTAGATATTGTATAATCTTTCACGGGTGAAATAATTGATATTTATATCGATTTAGATTTTGACATGAATGATATTGAAAGTGAAAATGTTTGTGAGAGACAATATCGTTTCGATACATACAATGCCTTTTTTAATATCGTTTGGAGCAAAATTCTAATTGCTGGAACAATGAAGCTGAACATCAGAGGTGTCAGTCTGGAGACTTTGTTGAAAATTCTAATGTTTCAGATTCTCTCTGTGCACTGAGAGATACTGGAAATTGATAAAATATTAAGTGACGTTGCAAATGAAAATACTGAAGTTTCAGACTCTCTTCATGATAAGTACATTGAGAGATGTTACTATATCTGATAATAATAATATATACTTGCTTAAAACTGATAAAACGAAAATTCTAAAATTTCAGACATTTCAGACATACTTGCTGGATCTGAGGGAACTTCACAAAAATTTGCATGAGGTCAGCTTCACCAACAGTCAAAGTTGATGACATGGTTCTAGTTATTTTTTTTTTTACTAAAACCAGGTCATTTTGACTCCTGTGTAGAGTTCGGGAGCTCATTACTGGTGATGAGTATAAATTTCGGTCTAGAGAGCTGATGGAATGACTCAGACCCTTTCAGTCAATCTTCTGTGCCCGCTTGAATCGACGGTAACACATTCTGCCCAACCTAACACCTCTCATGAAGATAGAAATGAAAGAACGCGTAAACTCAGGGAGCTTATAGTTCCACTCCAGGATCTTAACCAACATTCTGAATCCAACACCCAGACTCTGAGCCTCCTCCCCCCTAAGAGCCAATCGAAAAAGAAGGCAGTCACTAAATGATTCTTATATCCTTTACTAACTGCTGTTTTTAATTAATCGTTTTATTAGTGCACCTAATTCAAGATATCAACGTAGTAAACTGTTGATTCTGCAAACCTTCATAACATGTTTTTTTCAAATTTGGTACCAATAAGTTTAACCAACCTACAGTTTTGAAACTACATACGCATTCTTTTCTACAGGATAATGTGTCATACACAATAAATGATTTATTGCATTCGTTTCTGAGGGGAAGATACAGAAACTATCTCACTTGCTGGCTAGGAAGGACGATGTTTACAACAACATCGATAATGTTATGGGGAATGCTGGAAGCAAAAGCGGATCGAGCGGCTGTTTGAATAGACCTGTTGTTAAGTTTATCACGTCTCGCGTCGTCTTTGTATTGCTTCAACTTTTCAGCGGACAGTCTCACAATTTATCTTTCCACCATAAGCCCAGTGGAACACAGACTATTCAGACTATTTTTACTAGTACACGTCCCAAAGACATTGCTGCTTTTTATTTTAGTGATCACCTGGGAAAATTAGTTTTTACAAATTGAGAATTTTTTTAAATTCTGGATTCTGTCTGTCAAGACTAGTGTGTCTCAACCTTTTTAAGCAACGGCACACCTAGGAGCAAATGAAAAAATTACAGCATACAAAATTTCTAAAGGGTATATATTTAAATGTTATGAAATATAACCATAGATTTTTAAAAAATACACACAAATATGAACTTAGTTTATTTCAATATTTCTATTCAACTATTTGTGCAGCTTATTTAGTGCGAATCCTGCGCGACTGATGTTTTTTTTTTTTTTTTTTTTTTTATCTCGTGACAATATTTCACGACACACTTAAGAGGATCGCGCGGCAGTGCCTCGGAACGGCGGTTGAGAATAATTGGCCTAGTAGACAGACGCCATTTTTTTTAACATTTTTAAATTTCTTAGTTTACATGAATGATAGTTTATTTCCTGTTCCTTAAAACTTATCATCCAAGCCATCAGACATGTGCTATATTTGGGATTACCGGGACATTATTTTTTTGCTAATATTTCATTTTTAATCTTTGGCCAAAAATCACCGCAAATCAGACAGGCGACAGGAACGTTTCCTGTTTGCAGGCTTCATATCTCTTGCTAGTTTTGCAATTTGATTTGTATTTTATACTTTTTAAGAAAACATCTATATTATTATGCTGAAAAATAAATTAAAAAATTATGAAGAATAAGATAGTAACAGAATATAATTTTTATTTTTATCAAAATTGATTGATATCTTTTCTTATAGCATGGTTCATTTTTTTTACGGACGTATACGTATGCACAAGAAAATGCACAAATGACAAAAGAGAGGAAATAACGTAAAACCAAATCTAAATGCATACATTAATGCGTTATTAAAAGTGAGTTGCATTTTAGGCTTTACTAAGATTCTAAGAGTCATATAAGAAAGAGAAATGAACCAGTGAAATAAGAAATGCTAAAATCAACTCGTTGTCAAATATAATGTATGCTGAAAAGTTCTCTGCTTAGGCACAAAAAAAAAAAAAATTAAAAATTCTGTTTGATGATATGGTCAGATTTTGGGATGTAGGACGAACCGAAAACTTTTTCATACTCGCTCGTAAAAGTGACAGTCGAGAACTAGTGTTCCCGGTGAGAAGTACCAGAAGCTAGAACTAGTTAATGACAAAAGAAGTCGATCTTCTCACATCAGGTAGTGAATGAGATAAAGTGCAAGGACTTGTAGTAACTGTTTTCTTTTTTACTTATACTTTAATACACAAAAGAACTATTATGATGCCGGGAAGAAGCACTATGTGTTAAAATGAAGCGGGGGTAATTTCCACGTGTTTTCGTGCTTAATTGCAATTCAACTAATGGTCAGCCAAGGATATCTTTTAGTTATCAAAATTGATATGCACCCAATAGTGAATAACTTAAACAGTGTTTTTGTACGAATATTTACCCAATACAAAATTAGAGAGTCATTTAAGGTAGAGGGTTACTGTTAAAATGGTTATGTTGAATGAGATGTGCTGAGGGAAAGAGAAGGTAGTAAGAAGTGAAAGTTATATGCATAAGGTGGATAGATAACGATTGGCCCTTGATTTAAGATTGTAGTGTTCAGGAAAGTATCCACACGGGTGTCTGTTTCACAAAGTAGCAGTTCTTGGAAAAAGCGCTCTCTAAGTGTACCTTTCTCCTTTCATTTAGAATACAGAAGGAATGAGAATGATTCTATTCCATAGGAATGACATGGTGTGTCCTAGCTGTAAAGGTCTGAACTTGTGGAACTAAAGAATGGAGCTCACTTATGGAAATAGCGATAGGCTAGCGACTGTGCGCCTATAGGAAAGGAGTTGCAGAGTGCAGAATAAACTTTTTCTCAAAATGAAGGCTGGAAAGTGAGGATTGAGAAGCTCCAACCCAAATATAGCTTCAATACTACATTTTTGGTCTAATCTGTCTCCTGTGATGATGAAGCATAGCAGAAAGACTCAGGTACTTCCTGGAGTGAAAGAATGGACTGACTTTTTCCAGCATTTTTAGCAATGGATCGTATATAACAGTTCCACTTGAGATCTGGAATGAACTTAATACCTAGAAGACGTTCAGAACCTCATTGAGAATGCATCATAGCTGGATAAAACATAGTGTCTAATTGTTGATGATGAAACGATACTAGATTGTTTTTTGACGTATTAAATGTTAAAAGCCAGTTTTTCTTCTCAGATGAGTTGTTAGATCGCGTCCAGGGAAGAGATCAACTGAAAGGCTCCGATCATTTTTATTTGTGAACGTATTTTTATAAATTGTGGCATCATCTGCATAGATGATTACTAACGGTCTAAGAATGTTCCTAGACAAATCGTTAATAAAAAGCAGAAATGACCGAGGGGAGAGCCTTGAAGGGTGCTTACATTGATCCCACGAACGAAGACTGGCTATTCACAACGATCTTCATGGACTACATAAGAGAAAAGTGTTGATGATTGTGCAAACACTTCCAGAGCAACCCCCTACACTACATTTTGTCAAAAGTCTTTGTGATTCTTGGTGATAAAGCTACTATCAAATGCTTCACTGATTTTGTGCGTGATGGTAGTTGAAGCATCAACTGTGAAACTATAGGAGGAAAACCCGTATATTTGTCACTCAGGTGTTTTTTTCTGGTGAGGGGATCAACTATCTCCTTTGTGGATAACAGACAAACACTTTTCTAATGACACTAAGGAGGCTGATGGGCCGATGTTGCGATGGAGATGAACATTCATTATGTGTGTGTATATATATATATATATATATATTTAAAAAAGAGAGAAATCGCAAAGGTTTTTGGTTATAATGTGGATTTGTTTTAGTGTATATATTATATTTTATTCTTCATATTTTTCCTATCCGTGTTTCCGGTCTCGTGACTTTCAAATTAAAGTAATCAGTTTTTAAAGGAATAAAATTTCTGTTAATATTTCATTGTTCATTTTCTGTATTTGTAGTAAGCCTTGATCTCATTGTTTTGACTTTTGGCAAGACTGACTTTCTGCCTAAGTGGTAATAAAGTCATTAGATTTGAACTTGGTGGCGGCGATGACTGAATTATGCCAAACAATTTATATCTATTCAATCAGACCATACAGAGTTAATTTACCACTGAAGAAAGTCTGTGTTATTTCACAGTGGAAAAGCATGGGTAAAAAAATCCCGGAATAGTGGCTTTGATGTTCCCCAAGGATCACTTGATGGGGCAGAAATTTCCGAGCTTATGGCCATTTATATATTAAAATTAACAAAATTGTCCATATAGATAGCCACAGAATATACAGGGACGACGGCCTGATTACTGTACCCGATAACAGAAGGGCCAATGATACCATTCGAAAGAAGTTTTTTAAGACCTTTAAGGAATTAAGCTTTAAAATTACGTTTGAGGCAGACAAGAAAATTCTCTAATATTTGGATGTCGAATTTGACCTCGTCGCTGGAATTATTTCACTTTATATGAAATCGAATGCTGTCCTCAAATACGTAAGCACCAGGTCAAATCACCCCGCGAGTGCTATTAAGCACATCCCCAGGGTTGTTGGATGTAGAATCTGTAGAAATTCGTCCACAAGGGAGATTTTTAATCATAAGAAAAAGAATATGAAACGCTGTGATAGAGGAGGGGCATATTACCAACTTTTTTTACACCTCATACACAGTCTAAATGCAAAACCAGGAGCAGGGATACGATCTGGCTTATTCCCTCCCTTTCAATTTACAGTTGGAAATTAAAATTGGAAAGATATGTTTTTAAGTTATTTGATAAATATTTTCGTAAAAACTCTTTATTAGCTTAAGTGTTTAATAGGAAATCCGGTGAAACTGAGTTTTGAGTTGCACTTGGAGAATGTAATTAAGAATGATAACGTTAAAATTTTGGAGATGAAAAGAGGTGGAAGGGAAGAAAAGAAGATATGCAACTGCAAAAATAAAAATAATTGTCAGTTGGATTAAAAGTCCTGCACGGAAGGTATCATTTACATTGCTGACGTCTATGATAAGAATGGCTTCAAGAAAATATATATGTTCAAAAGAGATTTTATAAACATGCTTCATCTTTTAGGTTAAAAAACCACAGATATGATACCAAGCTGGCCGATTGTGTCTGGAAATACAAAGAGAGGTATGGCAGGAACTCTTGAGTGAGGGGGAGCGTGGTAAGGAAGGTAAAATTCGGCAGTTACCGTGGTAACCGTTGCGGGTTGTGCACGGAAGAAAAACTGGCTATTGCCACTTATCCCGATAAAAGTGTTTTATTAGGTACATCGATAGGATCGCTAAAAAAGAGCATAGAATGATGAAAAAGACGCCAAACTTGACGAAAACAAAATTTTATCATCTAAATGTTTATTTTATTATTAAGAGGAAAGAACCGAGTATTTTTTAATTATTTAAAAAAAAATTTCCTTCTTTTTTAGAACATTCTAACTTTTGATTAAAAAAAACGTTTTTCTCTTTGTATCAGCGGAATTACTAAATTACATATCAAATTTTAGCGTGTTTTTTGTATGACAAACATTAATTTGGAAAATCTTGCAAAAATAAAGATAATTGTCGGATTTTAATGAAACTTTCAAAAACTATTCACAAATGATGGAAATTATTATAAATATGTTTTCCTTTTTTAAAGTCATGGGAAAAATATTTTTTTATACTTATTACCCCCCTCCCCAACTAATTTTATAAAAACTCTAGAAATTACATACCGTACAATTTAATGATATTTATATTAGTTAAAGGCTTTGAGGAAAGCAAATTATGTTTTTTTTTTGTTTTTTTTTAATCGGACCACCACTACCTGAAAATCAGCTCTGAATTGTAACATACAAAACTCTATAAAACAAAGATATTATTTAATTTCAAATTCTTTTAGTTGTTTTTATGAATATGGATGATATTTTCTGAAAGCAAAAAACTTTTTTGATGAAAAATGAATTTTTAAAAAAACAATTATTTGTTATTTCTTAAATTATTTTATTATTTTTACAGTAAAGTTGTTAAATATTCTACAGGTTAGTCAATGGTGTTATTAAGTAGATCTATCTTTACAGATTATAAATTGTAAAGCTTATTACAATCAACAGACCCCCAGTGTATTAAAAATTCAATTTCGCATGGCTTTTGTGTCCAGAAAATGGCTGTAATTCAAATGTACGGAAGACCGTACATGAAAACAATAAAATGTCACGTTAAGCTTTGTTCCCCTCTGTTACGGCCTTTATTTTTGAGAATTGTTCGTACGAAACACGCGTGGAGAAGTTAATTTGATTTTTCAATTTCAACTGGGAAGTATTAGTATCATCTTATGAAATTTATATGATCTTGTTTTTATAATCTCAGTTATGACATTTTTCCATAAATGAAATATCAAAATTAATAATTAAATGAATGGAAATACAAATAACACAGTAAAATGTAATAAAGTTACATAAAATTATAGTATTTTATGTACACTTCTGATAAAATTTCATAAGAATGAATTAGATGCCTTTCTTATGAATTTTTATCTCACTCTTAACTGTCTGATTTTAATTTTTTTATAATAAATTTTCCATAAAGCATCGTAAACGTAAAGGTGAAAACCAAGTACAGTTAAAAAAAAAAAAAATAGAGCGCTGAAAGTTTTCCTTAAAAATAACGAGGTAAATAAGTTGGTTAACATAAAGCTAAATAATTATGTCATATCTGTCTTTCCCTCACGTAAGCTGTCAATACGTGATGAAATCATCACTCATCACTTGTCAAGTGACACCAAATGTTAAGACCTGCTTTGCCATATTTTTAAACTACATTTTTGCGGTGCAGAAAGTAAGTAATGTTTGTTTCAAAATATTTTAAATAAACTTTATAATTTTTAATTTTCTGGAAATAAATTTTGAAAAAAATTATAATTGATTTTTAAAAGAATTTTAAACGGAGATTTTCATTTTTTTATGAAATGGAAAATTGGTTGACATGATCTGTCAATTTTGCTGACTCAAAAAAAATCGAGACTTTTAAAGAAATTTTCGGACGTGCTAAGAATGATTAAAAAATGTAAAAAAAAAAAAAAAAAATACCCCAAAATACATTTATCTTCACTCTTGATAATAACAAGCATTTAGACAGTAAAAAATTATTTTCATCAAGTTTAAGACCCTCTTTCATCATGATATGCTCTTTTTTTTTAGAAAATTTCGTCGAGGTACCTATGTTTTATGAAGTGAAAGAAAAGAGATTATGTTTGCGTGCAAGACATTTTTAGGTACCTATGAACCCGGATGACTGGAATAAAACTCAATATTTTTTCTTCCCTCCCCTCCCTTTTATCGTCTTATTACCGGTACTCTCATTTCCGGTGTTCTGGTATATTGGAGTAGTTTCCTGGCTTGTACATCCTCCCATTTGCTTGGAATTAATCAATCACATCTCTACGTTGTAACGCGTGGACTGCTTCGTCGCGCAGTGTGGAAAAGAATATCCGAGTGCTGTTTGGCCCGTATTTATATTGTTTTACATCCACCGGGTTTTCATCCGGTGGTCTACTTTCATTGGTCCCGTCTCTTTGGTCGTCCTCTTCTCTCTACATGCCCCCCCACTCATGTGACCACACGGCCTATGAGTTGTGGTCACTTGACGGGACGGATAATTGTGTGTCGGACCCCGCATTTGTGGAGAGAACGCTCTAGGTGGTCGTGGTACTCTTGTGCTCCGTCGTAGATCACAGGTGGTGGAGTCACAGATGGTGGTGTGTGTTCGGTTGCGGGCTAACATTCATCCACTTCCATGTGGTCCTCGATCCCTTCATTGCCTTCTGCTTCTTCTATTTCCATACTTTCTGGTATGGTGTATGGTAAATCTTCATCATCTGGTGGGATTTTCTGATATGGTTGTGGTGTTTGGTATGAAGGTCGAAGAGGCCTGTGACTGTTTTCTGGAATGGGAATTCTGGGTTTGAAGGTGGCATCAGGGGTTCCTTCGTCTGAGATGGGGCGAATGTGTTACACTGTCGACACTGGGCCCCTTTCTGACGGATACAGGCATCTAACCCGGGCCAAAACAACCGCTGTCGTGCGTCTGCCATCATTCCGTTAAAACCATAGTGTGCAGAGTGGAGATACTCTAGTATCTCTGCACGAAGCTGCTTTGGGATGAGGCCTTTGTTCTCCTTTATGGGCACATTATCAAGACAATATAATTGGTCCTTTATCGGCTAAAATTGCTGGCAATTCATGGCATGAATCAGAGAACCCTTTTTGAATGTATTCAGCTAATGTGCGACATTCTTCGTCAGTGGCTCCAGCAGCCACAATCCTGTTCCATGTTATTGCCCTCATTTTAGAGTCGTACGTATATAAGCATATAACCGATGCTTGCATTGCATCGTCGATGTTCTGTGCGGCTTTTATGTGTCTCGGTGATACGGGATATCTAGACGTACAGTCAGGTGCTGCGTTCCCTGGGACGTGTTTAATGCGAAATCTATATATCAATGATCGTTTCTTGAACGAAAACAAGCGAAGGTTCTTTATGTTTTCTAAGACCTGGTCTGAAAATATTTTTTACTAGTGGTTTGTGGGCGACTATATATGACCCCACCTCTTCAATTTTCCGTCACAAGAAAATCTGGGCACCCCAATATGAACATTCTGCAAGACTCCAACCCATATACAAGTGCTAAAGCTTCTCCTTCCACAGGGGAATAACGAGATTCTGCCTCTGTCGTAAATCGTGATCCAGCCAGGATTACTTTCCAGTGGCTATCGCCACACTTAGGACTGGAATCTGTTGGGCACCGACAGTGTTTTTGAAATAGGAAGTACCCAATGCCGGTCTTACTAAAATCCGTTGAGAGACAAGTTGCTCTACCCATCCCAAAAGTCTTGACCCTCCTCTTCAATTTTCCGTGCGATATTTAATTTAGACTCCTCGAAGAGCTTGTCTAATGTATCCCAATAAAATTTTCTGTCTTTAGTTCTTAGCAGTTCTCGAAATGGAGCCATTATCTCTGCCTGTGAGAATGCAAACGAGACCTGATTCACTAACCCAAACCAGGATCTAATATCCATGATATTTGTAGGAGTAGGGAAGTTTAAAATGGCTACTGTCAATTTTTTAGTTGCTTTTATGCCGTCTGCACTTACCAAAAATCCTGTGAACTCTATCTCATTTTCTGCAATTAGAACTTGTCAGGTTTTAAAACTATTCCATTTCTGCCGCAAAGGGTAATATATTCCAACGTGTGCCAGAATGCCAATTCAATAGACTCGTCCCATAGGAGAGTATTGTCAATACACCGAGTATTTCCGGCGTGTGTCTGCCATAATATCGTCGAACCGGTGGGTGTAACCGTCCCCAGATGCATGGAACCCTTGGGGCCCCTAAGATATCGGTATCAGCCCCATTCTGTTATAAATGTGGTTGCGTCTCGTGCAGCTGGAGATAATGGTAGGCTATGGTAACTGTTCCATGTGTCCAGTACAATCTTCTTGGTTTGGGCTGGGACAATGGACACTTGGTTGAACGGGGATGGCGTGTGGTGGGTTTGCCTTTTTGTCGCAGCATTTAACTTTTGGGGGTCCACTGTCCTTCTGGGTGATCCGTCCTTCTTGGGTGCGACCACCATTCCAAGTCGTAGGGGTGCCAGGTGGTACCAGTTCAATAATCTCGAGTGCGACGTCGAGGTCAAGGTCCTGTTTTACCTTCTTCCAGTGATGGGGGACCGGAATTGGTGTGTGCACTGCTGATGGTTTTACACCCTGTAAAAAAATAATGTCCAATGGCTTCCCTGTCATTGTCTGTAAGAGCTGGTAGGGACAAGTGTTAAATGCACTGGACCTAAAATGGTATCTTAACCAGCACTCTAAACTTTCCCTATTACTTTCTGTGGGAGTGAACGGGATACTGTCTGGCTTATCTGGAACTATCGTTCTTCGAGGGCACCCACATAACGCTTTTGCGTTGGGAGTGGCGGAGATGTTGCTTTCAGGTATCTAGTTTGGTAAATTTTCGTGTATTAAACGCAGGTCCCTCAGAGCTGATTCCGACAGATAAAACCCAGATGTGTTATCTGAAACATAAACTACTTGCCTAGTCACTCTGGGGCCAACTCTTATGTGCATAAAGAGTATGCCTTTAATCTTCAGCTGGTCGTTTGTTATACTGCATATTCTGTAGCTGGTTTGTACCAGGTGACTATTAGTGCGCTTCATCATTTTTAATATTTCTGATCCACTGGAGCAGGTTTGTGCCCCAGTGTCCGCTATAGCATAGATATGGTGCACTTGACGACTGGCTGGATCATCTTGGCTGCAATCAAGTTCCGCATGAGGTTTCGCCACCAGGGAAACCGCTATCTTTAGAGATGGTGGTGGTTTGGGAGGACCCCTACGAAACCTGTTCCCATTCCAAGTAAGGTGTGGTACTCTTCGTGGCGTCTTTGCGTATCCGTCAAATACCATGTCGTTCCAATCCTTCCTGTTGCCGAATATCGCTGACTGTTGCTTTGTCGGCTGACTTGTGGGCTCAAAGGTGTGCAACCTTTTTTGATTTCCGCCATACCCTTCCAAAATGGCCTATTATACCACATTTGGAACACTGTTGATTCGCTGCAGGACAGTTCTTCCGCCCATCAGGATGTGACACACTTCCACACCCTTTGCATTCTGTCCGTGGTGGGATCTCGGGGGGTGGGTACCGTCATCCTCCGACAGTTTTTTCAGCTTTGACTTCAGCGCGTCTAATGTCGTGGACTGGGCTATATTATTTTGTAAGTGGGGGTGTTGATTTGTCCGTTGTTTCCATGGAGACCAACCTACTGAACTTTTGCTCCAGCGAGGTAAGGATATTAGCTTCGGCTAACACTTTATTTTTGTGTTCCTCGTTGGCGAGTCCTGCCACGAGTTGACCGGCCATCTGAATAGTTCGCCTGCCGGTTGCAACTCTCGTTCAGACATCGAACGGTAAAATCACAGAACTTCGCTTGTGACCGTAATTTCGCCAGGAAATAAGTGACGGGTTGTGGAATCTTTGTCAGTGCACTTCCTTGTGCACACCTTTAACAGCAACTAGTCGTATATGACGAAGGAGCTGCTGTTCACTGGCTGTGTTGAGTTCTTCCGCTCCAACCAGCTCGAATAACGGCCTGTTCACATCGGTAGAGCTTCTCAGCTCAGTCCAAATTTCTCCTGGGTCTCTTATTTTACACATATCCTTGTATCGATTCCACGAGTCAACAAATAACGCCCACTCGCTGTCAGTCGAACCCTGTTCTATAACGGGTCTTTCTGGTGGCTTAGAAGCCGATCTCACTTGAACCATTCCTCGGCGAAGTTCATTATTTCCCTTCTTCAGTTCTATTAATTGCTGAACGAGTTGTAAGTATTTGGCATCTACGGCTTCTTGTCCTGAAGCCATTTATAAAATGTTACTCGATAAAGTTTTAAATCTCTTCGAAAATGAAATTTGCCCGCTGGTTAATCCTGTTCGCATCGCCATGTAACGTGTGGACTGATTCGTCGCGCAGTGTGGAAAAGAATATTTATTTCTGTAAAAGTACAGAAAATGTGGCACAAGGCCTAAAAAAGTGGGTGGGGAAAGGACGGTCATCATCTGTCTTAATTTTTAAACTTAGCTAGCCACAACCACTGACCCAATCATACAATACAATATTCCTACCACCAAAACAACACATTCAGACTTAGCTTTCTTACCAAAATACCTCATTGTCTCAATGAAAATCCTAAATAGTCCCCATATGTACAAATCGTTGTCTGTGGGGTGGGGGAGGAATAAAACAACAAGTTAAAAAAATCCCCAATGATTATGTAGAATATGGTTATAAATTATTTACATGCAACTAAACAAAATCATGTTAGTAATAACACCCCCCACAAACCTTAAATGTGGCAGAAATATCAGTTAACTGGACGAAATCGATGTGGGGTTATAAAAATATAGAAAACATTCATCCATCCCAAGCACTCACATAGACACACACTCATTCTGACACTGACCACCTAACGATGGAGGGGATGGGGAATTAAACTTAAAGAAAAATAGGGACAGAAATAAAAGGGGCCAATGAGCATACATACCCTAGCTAAGTTTATTGAAAAAGAAAAACTAAAAATTAAAATAACCAAACTTAAGCTAACCTAATTTCTAGATGGTTTTCCCGTGTTCAACCCAGGTAAAGCAATATCCTGATGCCTAACCGGCATCAAACTCCAGGTCAGTCCCTTTCATACGATACAAACGCGCAAGATTCACCCACCTTTTGCCGAATTCTAATGAAGTGAGTTGCCGCCTTTCCGACCTAATCTTGACTTTAAACTGATGTTTAAAGTACAAGATCAGCTGGGAAAGAAGTGAACTCCTCGCCTTCATAGAATCCCTTCTGACGTGTCGTCCAAATCACGACTCTCATAACACCTAGGAAGCATAATGTTTAGCCTTCGTCAGCGGCGGAGCCACATTGCTACAAACAGAAGCGGCCTCAAGGACAAAGAACTTTTCAGGCAGCATGCAAACCATGAGGCCTTCAACATGAATGAAAGTAGGCGCGACCAATGGTCTCGACTTCCCCACTACAGCGCCGGCAGTTTGGATATTTCTCCAAGCCCGCTGTGCAAAGTCTCTTGACCCAGATGGCCCCACGCATCACCAGCCAGGTGAGTGATGCCTCATTGTTATTGAGACATTTCAACCCGGGCGCCCAAGGCCCAATTGAGCGAGCCTCCTGCTTCGTAAGACCGAGCTCGTCAATCAGTTCATCACGAACGGCTCCCCTAACACCTGATATAATGCCTTACGAGACAACGCCTGGACGTCGGAGAGGCCATCCGACGCCCACAGGCGTTTGAGAACATGACGACATTCACGGTAGAAGCACTCGACTCGGGGTAAACGGTGCCCCCCCCCTCGCACGATTGCACACTTCTCAGGGATGGGAAATTCTCACGGGCGTCTTCCTTCCAGAAGGCGCCTGCCTCATCCGGTTCGCGACACATTCGATCCAGAAACCCGATGCGAAGCATATATTGACGAATCTCAATGTCTAGGCATACCTAGACCGCCTTCAGATGGATGAAGGCAACAGATCTCCCGAGAGACTCTGGCAGCCTTGCCTCCCCACAAGGAGAACAAGAGCCTCACTAACGCCAGACGGAAGTGGAAGCACCGAGAGTCGGTAAAGGAGAATCGGGTAGATGTGTGAAACACATACTTCCGCCCTCCCCTTTAAGGAAAGATTCCTCTAAATCCACAAATTAATTGCGATCTCGGTCTTGCACCTCCGACCAATTCATTTCCAACTGGAGATCAGGACCGAACCAGACACCGAGAATCTTGACCGGCCCATCCGTCCAGAGGAAAGATCCGGGAAGAGAAACTCCCTTCCACGCACCCAACCTCAAGCCAACTGATTTATCGCGTTGATCTTGGCCCCTGTGTGACACTATTTAGCTTTTAAAATTAAAAACGGGAAATACTTAAAGCGAGAAAGAGCTATATCGAAAGATAGACTGAGCGACATTAAAAAGAATTTATTTTATTTACAAAAGAAAGATTCTTTTCGCAAAAGACAGAAAATCCGTAAGAAAAAGCGAGACTGTGATTCTGTCAAATTAATTAATGTCACGGTAAGCGAGTGACGCGTCAAACGAAACAGAATTCTGAAAGAAAAACAAAACCACCCAATGCATGCGACCATAAAAAGAATTTCAGCTTGAGGCCACCACGGAGAGTAGGTATTAATTATCTTTCAGAGATATCATTTAACTTTAGTTCCTGGTTCCAACGAAGGAAGCTATCTGGTATATGCACGAATCTGACATGAGAAGGAAAATCGAAAAGGGGGTCATTATTATTGCTTATTCAAACTGTTGACGTCAGACATAGCGTCTCGAAAATGAGCATCTGGTGATAAGAAAATTTTAAGACATGAGAAAAATAAAGAATTTAATTATCAGGTAAACACGACCACCCAGTTAATAGTTGACTAGCGTTTTTTTTTTTTTTTTTTTTTTGACAATAATTAATGAGTCAGTAGAGCTCCGAGCTAAGTGGATTTGGGATGTGATAAAGAATTAATTGGCAATCTGGGATTTTTAAATATTTTGGCCGAAGGAAAAGAAAAAAAGAAAAAAAAGGATTTTGTAAACAAAATTCTGGAATAATTCTAAGAGGGCCGGTCTAGACACACCCACACTGCCGAGAGATCATTGTCTAAGTGGTAGCATAGGTGATAGGCGGAGGTGACTGTATGAGAAAGACGGAGAAGTTGTTAACGCCCACTGAGGGGATTGGTATGAGATACCAATGTGAGAGAGGAAGAGTCTAGACAACTGTCCTCCGACCTTCCCTAACGGACGAGGGAGGAATCCCGAAGTGGAAAGTGATTAATCTTCCAAAAATGGGAAGTAATTAATTTTCCTGGCCTAAGAACAAAGAGAATTCTTGTTGGGAATTGAGAATTGTCAAGGAACCCAAACCACGACAGGCCCTCACACCGGAGTTGGTCGGTGTCCATATAAATGAAGATACTTATATCCTTGATCCTATTTTCATAATCCCTGGCCATTTCCGCTTGTGCTGGGGAAATGTGGCAAACATCTTCCCCTGAGTTATATATGTGTTTAGGCATCTTTTTCCTTTTGTCTTTTGAGTCCTGTGACGGACTTCTTTGTCTTTTGTTGAGAGGAGGGAGCATTTCGGGAGTTTTAATGGGGTGGGGAGGACTGGGAGTGCAGTGCAAGTGTATAGGATTGTTTGCAAGGACTGGGGTCTCTACTGAGAGGGGTTGAGAGATGGGCAGAAGATTTTTCTGGTGAATGTAGGACAGAAGTTGTGGAGGGAGTGACTTTTTTAACAGGGGAGGTCTTTTTATGACTAAGGTCCCTACAGAGAGGGGTTGAGGGCTGAGAATGTGGAGCAGAGGAGGTGGAGGGTGTGGCCTTTTTAGTTGAAGAGGTCTTTTGTTTATCCAATTTTTGTTTTAATTGTTTGATTTTCTCTATCTTTTCGAAGGATTGGTAATACTTTTGTAATTCTCTTTGGGTAAAAGCGCTTCGGGGAATGGGGGCTTAGACGTTGACCCAACCGGTGGTTTCACCACTCCGGTCCTGGAAGCTGGCATGCCCATTACAGGCGTGGCGGTATCTAAAGACGCTGTCAGAGTGTGATTTTGGTCGACTGGGACTTGACTTGCAGAGGCCTTCTTCTCTGGGCAGGAAGAGGAGAGGTGACCAGTCTCTCCACACTTCCAACACACCTATTTGCGGTCGGTCACAATGACCAGCAACTTCAGGCCCCCTACTTCCAGACAATTGAGGATGGAGAGAACGGCTTTTCGGTCTAACATTATGTCAAAACTTCATTCCCCGGTCAAACTATCACAGGAAGCACCTAGTATTTCGCCATACTGCGACAAGAAAGCCGCCAAGTGTTCCTTGATAACTGAGGAGGAACCTCGTATATCGCAACTTTTGGTCCTTCTTCATCATAATCGGTTCGCAGAATTATATCTTTTGTTATTGTCTTTCTGCTTGTTGCTTTGACACAATCTTCGGGTGTGTGTAGCAATACTTTCCACAGGAAAAAGCCCGAGCCCATAACAATTCTTAGTCGCTTAAACCCCTGGGACTCCAGTGTTTTTACCACTGTGTCTTTCGTCGAACGACAAATTTTGCGCAAACGCTTGTCGATGACGAAGACTGACACTATTCTTTTCTCGATCTTCTTTAGTTTTATGGGGTCTTGCAAGAGCCCACCTTCCACGACAAGAACGCTACAAGAACTCCGCTATATCGATAATGTATTTTGGAGGGGATTTCCAACAACAGGGCGAAACCCGCGGCCTCCACGTTATTTTTAGTCTTGTCATCCTCTTTTTGGCTGATATTGGCCTCCATATTTTTTATGCTGATTTTTGACCATTATAGGCCTCCATATTTTCATATACAGATTTTTTTGTCATTATTGGCCACCGTATTTTTTTTTAGTTTGGCCACTATTGGCCTCTAAACTTTTTTTGATTTGGTCTTGCCCATTATTGGTCTTGTCATGGCTACCAACGGCCTTCTCATTAATGGGAGCTAATGCCAGATATTCTTCAGTGTTGTCTTTATGGTGGGGGTCTTTTTAATGGAAAATAAATGGTTCCTGACCGACCTCCTAAGGTCAGCCACTTTCGGTCTTTTTTTAATGATTAAAAAGGAGTGGACTCTTTTCTTTTCCATTTTCAAGGGAAAGGGAGGGTGATAAATACGGAAAATGGTTAAGTTTCGCTTATCGACGAGAAAAAAAAACAAAAAGCCAAAAAAAAAAAAAGATTTATTTGTCAATAATTAGATTAAATAAACAAGGTTCACTTAAGAGCGGAGCAACAAATTTAAATAGTCTAACGAAAAAAAAAAGCAAAAACAAAAAAGACGTACAAGTAAGTATCAGACGACAGAAGAGAAAAATTATAAAAAATATAAACAAAGTTCGCCCGTAAGCGAGACTACAAATTTAAAAGACAACAAACACAAAACATAAAGACGTACAAAAGATTAAATAGACAAAGAAATAAGGTTCGCCCTAAAGGCGAAACAAATTTAAACAGACAAAAAGAATACGCAAAAAACAAAAGAATGTACTGCAGACGAGAACAAATGGACAAGGTTCGCCTAAAGGTGGAACAACAAATTTACAACAATAACGAAACAGAAGAACGTACAAAAAATTAAAAAGACGGCAGACGAGAAAGCAACAAATTAAACAGTAAGGTCGCGTAGTGTGGAAAAGAATGTCCGGGTGGTGTTTGGTCCGTATTTATATTGTTTTACATTCACTGGGTTTTCATCCGGTGAACTACTTTCATTGGTCCCGTCTTTTTGGTCGTCCTCTTCTACATATGTCACTTGAATTTGCGATTTATTGTTCAAGTTCTATTTTGTCTGCGTCCGTCAATGTTGTATTTATTTTGGTTTCTGTACGTGAATTCTCATCCGTTGTTTTGTTTGGAGTTTTTACAACGGTGTTGTGGGAACGCCACCATTATGGATTGACACTTACTACATCAAGCCAGTCGGCGTGGACAGGAAATCCCCTCTCATAAAAGGACCAGACTAAAAATTCAGTTCGAACACTCTATTTCCGGAAATGAATTGCTACCGGTGCCGTCGCTTCTAGAGGTGGCGAATACGAAGAGTATTTCCATGTTCACTTTCTATTAGCTAACTTTTCTCGGCTTACCCCAACTGAAGCGGCTAGCTGAGAGGGTGAGATCACGGAGGGCGAAGTCTACTTGGCATTGAAGGGGCAATTGTTCGGTATTTGATGGGTTACAGTATGAATTTTACTTGAGGCTGTAGCACATCTTTGTGCCGATTTTGATTGTCGTGTTCAACAGCTGGTTCCGGCAGGGGTGCATCCCCAATCGGATCATCAGTTGAAAAAGGGCAAAGATGGTGGTGAGAATTAGTCGATTACAGGCCCATAACTCTGCTAAACATAGAGTTAAATATTTTGACCAAGATCCTGAAAAAGCGTTTGCAGTCAGTTGCTGAGATTCTGATGGGATCTGAGCAGACTTGCGCTGTGAAGGGACGAACAATTCAGAGCAATCTGCATCTGATCCGCACGATACTAGAGGGTGTAAAGAGATACGGATAAACCGCGCTGATCAATTTGGATCAGTCCAAGGCATTTGATAGTGTCGACCATCGGTACCTAGCTACTGTCCTGCAGGCTGCTGGATTCGAATCCGATTTCTGCAAGTTGATTAGCCTCCTGTATCGCTCCCCCAGTACTGTGGTACAGTTGAACGAAAAGCGGTCGCGCGCTTTTACGCTGTCTCGGTCAGTTCGTCAGAGTTGTCCACTATCACCGCTACTTTATGCTTTGGCGTTGTAGGCTCTCCTTCGCCGGCTGATGAACGCGACGTGCAGTCCGGCCCTACGTGGAATCGCTGTCCCTGGTGGGGCTCGAGCCAGGGTTTCCGTGTACGCCGATGACATATCTACTTTCATGTTGTACCGCAGCGACATTGAGGTGGTACAGAATGCATTTGAACGGTACGAAAAGGTCACGGAGACCAAGATTACCTGTAACAACTCTTCCGTCTTTCGGTTAGCTGTCTGGAAGGGATTCGCCTTTCCGGAGCTCTTTGACTGTACTGATGGACCTGTCCGCATTCTTGAGCTAGAGAAGAGTTGGTCAGAATTACAGGCAAAGGTCGGAGCGTCGGTCCGGACTTGGCTCCGAAGGAGGTTGCCCTTGAACAGTAGGGCTGGGGCGTGTGCCACGTCTTTCCTTCCATTCTTTACTGGTTGGCTGAAATTCCTATTTGCCAGGACCATAGGAAGTCGATCGAGCGCTTGTTGTCCACACTCTTGTGGGGTGGGCGCAAGCAGAAGGTCCGTAAAGAAGCCTGTGTTCCGCTTCCGTGTCATGGGCGGGGGGGTGCCATACTTGAGTTATCGACACGCTTCGAGGTAGGCTTTCCTACATCGCGTTTTGACAGAGGATTCGATTTTTGTGGGGAGTTTTAGGGTCGCCATCCATAGCCTTACTATCACTCTTCTCATTTCCTGGGCTAAGCGCCGTCGTAGATCCGGGAAACTGTCGACCTTCCTCAACGAGTGTCGAGCGGCCTTGAGAGACTCGAAAGGACTTGTATCGTGAAATAGTGGAGCGGGTCGCGAAGGATCCTCTCTGTGAGTGTCTCGAGTTGTCGCTGGCCAAATTACTTCAGTAAACCTGTGTTTTTGCTTACCTGGCGATTGATTCGGAACGTTCTATCTCAATGACATGGCCTTCAAATGGGGAGGGGCGGATTTGCCCGACTGTCAGCGGTATGACTTTGATTTAGAGGAAACAGTTTCGCACGTACCATTGTCCTCAGCTCCGACCTTTCTGGGACTATGTTGGCGAGTAACGGTTTGTATCGCCCCCGATAAACTGGCGCTCATCGATCTCACATACGCGTGCGATAATGTGTCACCCCTGTATTCTGGTGTGAAACGAATGGTGTTTCTAACGCTGATAGCTGTGGCAAAAATGGTGATCTGGACGACACGAATGGAGGGAATCTTGCGATACGAATGCTATTCTCATCAGGCTCTTATCGGATTCTTTCAGCATCAGCTGAAAGTGAAGATCAGAACTGATAGAAAGTGTTTGATACCGAGAGATTTCAACGAAAGGTGGGTCAAAGTAGTGAGTTTGGTTCGAGTGAAAGGGGATATCCTTGAGTTCCTTTTTTAAGTCGTCTTTCTTGTGAAACCCACCCCTGGTGAATTTAGACTCTCTTTGTGTACCTAATTAATTGAGTGAGTGTCGTTCCCGGCTTCTCCTTTTTGTTATGATCCAAGTCGAGATTCCCAACATCCCCAGTTTGTTTTGGCCTCCTTTTTCATCTCGACTGGTTCAGTCTTTGATTTCCCCACGCCCATATTTATTTTATCCTTGCTATTTAGTTAGCTTCTTGATTCTGTTAGAAGACAGAATACAGCGGCCACTTTTATTTTTGTTGGGTGGACAGATCCTACAAACATCGGTTATTTTATGTTCGATATTTTGTTATATTTTGGTTTGTAATTGGGGATTCATACACTCCCCCATTCCATGTCATCTTTCGTATGTCTTCTCTAATTAATTTAATTTGTCATTTCATTTTATATCAAAAGGAATTTCGCGTAGGCTCACTACTTTCTTTCCCTCTTCTTCTTGGCTGACGATACTGACGGCAAGGTTTTCATTGGTCCAAAAACAATTTCACATAGGCTCGCGAATTTCTTTCCTTTTTCTCCCTCAGTCCTGCGAATTTGAAGGAAGTGGGAGAAAGAAGTTATTATTATTTCGGACTCACTAGAAACCTACAACACAACAAAAATGTAAAACTGTCGTCATTAATAACTGAATTAATAACAAAGAGCTTAAAGAATTAAATAGTACAAATACTTATCAATAATCAGGACCCTAATTACATAGTCAACAAGCAAATCAAATTTCATTAAACAATTAAATTTAAACAATAACCATAGTCATAAACATAATATTAAAAATAACGCTATTAACATATAATTACCAAAGTCAAAAATTACAAACAATTACAAAAAGACAAAGCAGAAATACATAGATATATAAAAATCATTCGATAAAAACAAACACATCAATTTCATTATTTACTCCCCCAAAATTCAAAACTAGAAACCTAGTTATTAAAAATAATATAATCCCAAATCTCCATTTCGATAAAGGCATGTTAAATCAGCTATCAGTAGAAACACAAGAGTTATCCCAAGTTCAATTAGAACTTGAGAAGTTTAAAATTGAAGCTGAGAGAGAAAAAGTGAAAAATAAAGTTGGGATAGAAAAAGCGAGAAATTAAGCTGAAAGAGAAAAAGGTAGAATCGAGCAGGAGACACGCGTCTATGAAATAGAAGCAAAACAATTAAGTAGTAAAACTAGACAGAACGAATTTGACTTATCAAAGCAGATTAGGATATTATCAAACTTTAACGAAGTAAATGGAAATGGACATTTTTCGCATTTCGACGAAGTTGCTCTGAATTTGGAATGGCCCATGACCAAATGGCTCATATTACTACAGACTATGCTAAAAGTTAAAACTCAGAAAGCATATGCCGCCCCCGTCAGCAGGAGACTCTGTTGATTATAATATCGTGAAGTTGTGGAATCTTCTACATTAGCCTTCCACCACTTTCGGAAAGATATATTCTTCTCTAAAAAAAAGCCTTAACCAATCACCACTTCGTTTCAGTAAATTCAATCTTTTATTGGTTAAGAAACACTAAACAGTAGCAAAATCGAAACAGATCCTTTTTCCCGCTGAAGCTCCCTGGAGCCGATTTTTAGTCTATATAAACAGCCGCATGTCATTCAGTCATCAAGTTTCGTGAGAATCTATCAAACTCCACGCGTGTCAATTCACTGACTCAACATCGCTTCAAAATTCTCAACAAACTCAACACAGCACTCAATCGACCATTGTCCGCGTGGTAATCAAATTACAATTTACTTAAAAAGTGAATGTTTTTCACTACACAAACAGTAATTGTACAATTCATCAATTTAGCCAAACAGTTAAAGGCAAACAACTCTTCACAACTTAAATTCTAACACGTAACACATGCATACACACCAATATTTGAACACATTTGAAATTTTTCCTTGCAGAAACCAAATTATTTTAATTTAACTAACAAATCAAAACCATCAATTTTTATTGACCAATAACCAATTCTTCATAACCTTGTCTCACTTGCCACAATCAACCAACATTCTGTTATCTTTGCATGTATATCTATTGTATATATAAAAATCTCTTTATTGTTGGATCTCTAACCACTGTGTTTTTAGTAATTTCTTGCAATACAAATTGTCCTAATCTTCTTTATTTGATCTACGTGTTGTGGGATAATGCATAATAAGCACGCATAACCTTTGCCTTACATAAATTAAAGCTGGGAAAATATATTGATAGCAACAATGCATTCAGCCAGCAGTTGATAGCATGAAGAATTATTTACGTGCAGCTGGGAGCATTGAAGAAGACTGTATTTCTGTCCAACTATGGTATATATGTCAAATGATGTTGAACCAACCGTGCACTCTGATCTAGTAGAACAAGTTCCTCACGTGGCTAGAGAACAGGAACTTCTTTCCAAATGCTGTCGCCACTTATATTCCTCCTCTTGTTGTGAAATACCTCAGTGACAATGATAACCAGGTTAGAAAGATAAGTCATGCTGCCCTGGTTGTACGTCTGGAGGAGAAATTAGTTTGAGGACCAGGTGGTTAGGGTGTTATTGGACCTTGCTGGTCCCAGCATTCCTGACGAATTCCGTGCAGAAGCTGCTGCATTAATGTGCAAGATGACACCCTTGCTCAGATGACTGGATGTCTGTTAATTGCTTACTCAACTCAAATGTGCCATATCAATATGAAAAAAAAACACTATTATGAAAGGGGAAAGATTTCTACCTGCATCTGAATCTTGCCATACGCCACATTAAAGGTGCTGACAAAGTGTGCGCTGTTTAGCATAACCCCTGTTTTAAGAAAAATAACCATTTTTCTTTTTTTTAGGTGTGGAGGTGTGACATGGCCCTTGATATTAACTGTTAAATCAGACATATAATAAATTTTAATAAAAGATGCATTATTTTTGTGTTTCTTCTTACCTATCTGGATTGAGTCGTCTTTCGGCTAAGAGAGGACAGGAAAGGAATTTAAGATCGCTTGATAACAAACAGAATGACCTCCCAAGAAAGTGAGTGAGAATCGGTCACCTACGCTCATCACCAAGTTGGGTTTTGGTATTGTAACTTTAGTTTCCCGATGACCTCCAACAACAAATGTTCGCGAGAAAAAATAGAATCTCATCCTGATCGTGAGGGATGAGAAATACACCAACAAATTTATTCTGATACTTGTTGTGTAAGGAATAAAGAAATTTCATCTTAGATGTATTTGACTGGATAAAGGAATATCGCAAACAAATAAATACAAAGAAAACATCTTGATTTCATCTCGGAGAAGGGGAAACGGAACACAAGAATTATTCCCGAATTCCATATTTCACATTGCGGAAGAAAGGACAACTAACTTTTGTGAACATTCTACAGTAACTTTGTCTGTCTGTCATTACAAATATTCGAACTCCAAATTCCTGAAGCACAAACGTTTGAACTGACATTCAATATCAATTAAGTGTTCTTTTATTAATTGTATGTCTGTCACTCCATAATTTTTCCATATTTTGCATTTTGTATTTTCTTATATAAAATTTATTTACAAATGTTAATCTTGTGTTTGTTTGTCGGTACCTGTTCGTGTGTTCCTATCTGAATTTACCCACGTTTTTCTTTTTTCTTTTTTTTTTTCTTTTTTTTTTTTTTGAAGCTCAGGCAAGAGTAATAACTTCCCCTCTGTGTTTGCAATACTATAATTGAATAATATGATTACTCATATGCATTTGATAAATTATAATTGAATAAATTGCTTTTGCCACAAGCATATATTAATTACAATAAACTTTTGGTTGCACGTGTGCCTTTAAAATTATGGAATTCTTGTACATTGTTTATTTGATCACATGATGCTTCTTTGTTTCGTTTTAATTTTGGCGAGAGAAAATGTAGCTTCTCTAACTTTTGTTTTTAATATTATCTTTTATGTAAATTTGTTTCTTTCTGCCTAATAAATTGTATAGAAAAAGGATTTTATACGTAGTTGTATGACTTGCATTATTTAAATATGATAAAATAACGACATGCTAATAAACAATTTTAATTAATTCAAACTGTTAATTAGAAAATACATTTTGCTCCATAACTATAAGTAAAACAATTAAAATTAATGCTGTGTTTTGTTTGAAAGAATGTCAGGAGTGACTGTTTTAATCAAATAAATGTGTGTTTGCGCATCTGTGATGGACCGACTATAACTTAACGATATATACAGCATATATATATATATATATATATACTATAAACAGTTCTCCAATGTATTTATACCCGCAGACAAAACTAGAAATTTATATAAACCTCCAAAACACAAAGGATAATATAAGTAAAACATCTAGAAAAGCACCAAAAATACAGAATATGATAATTTAATCAAGAAGCTAAAAATATATCATGCAAGGATAACTGTCTCGTAACCCTAAGAAACTGTAAAATGCAAAAAAAAAAAAAAAAATGACAAAACCAGAAAATTAATCCCAAAGATTTTCAAAAATATAGGATTTGACATAGACATAATCTAAATGAAGTAGATTTCCTAGACATCACACTCAACACTGAAAAGGTACACATCAGCCAAATAGAAAACCCAACCAAAAACTACTTTACATACACCCATCTTCCAATCACCCGCCAACAATAATCAAGAATATCCCATAATCAATAAACCTAGGTTGTCTGACAATTTTTCGAATAGAACTATCTTCAACAAAGTCAAAATTGATTATGAAACAGCTCTAAAAGATAGTGGATTTCAAGTAACACTCACATACAGACCACACCGTACAAAAAACAACAGGAAAGTAACATCGTATGTTTTATCTCACCCCACAACAAAAACGTAAAAACAAACGCAGGAAAAATATTCATTAAATTAATCGACAATCACTTCTCCTAAGAAAGCACTCCCCACAAGATATTTAACAGAAACACATTAAAAATCAGGTATAGTTGAACCAAGAACATGGTCAAATAATAAAAAGCACATCAGAAAAATAAACAAAAAATTAACCTCCTAAATTAACCTACCTATAACTGCAGAGCAATGCATGAATGTCCCTTAAACGACAATAGTCTTCAAAGCACTATCATATACTAAAGCAATGTAAAAACAACAAATAACCAAGAAAAATATACATAGAATAGTGAAGAACTCTGGAAACAGAGAAACTACACACACAAAACGTCTTTTAACGCTAGTAATTGCGAACAACACAACCCTTTCTAAGCATATATGGAAAATTAAAAACAAAAACTAAAATAAACCAAAAATATAATAAAAAATAAGGAAAACAGCACGCGCCTAAAACAATAACTTAAAAAACTGTAAATGTTGTCTGGAGTTCCACTCGTCAGGAGATATCAGCAAATGTCTATTAATTTTCTCAGTTTCGTTATTTTTATATTAAGTTAGAAAATAATAATTTATGCACGTTTTTATGTTAGGTTGATTTGTTGTCTTTGTATGTGTGCGTATGAGTGCGCGCTCCCACGTGTGCGTGTGTACGCCTATACGTATGCGTATGTGCATATGTGTAAGATACTGTGGTTATTTCTTCTTTTTATAATTTACTTGTCTCTTTCGTTATTTCTTTTCTTTCTTTTCTTTATCTTTCGGGTCTGCGTGTCAAATGATAATGGAGTTATATCCGGTGTCAGAAACGACTTAAAATTAGGTTATATTCCAGAATATGAGGTTTTTCTAATTTTTTCAAAATATTCCATGTGTATTTCATGTTTTTATTTATTTATTTCTTGTTTAAATAATTAATTATTATTTTTTAATTAGTGCTTAAATGCCAAAGGAAATATTTGTTCATATTGTCTATATTTCGTTTTTTTTAATAATTAATAGTTTGTTGTTTTTTTACCTGGCTTGGTGTTCGAGTGTTCATTGTAGAAGGTTAGATTTATAACTGTATTTTATTTATTGTTATTTGAATATATATACATACACATAGATATATGCGCACACACACATACATATGTGTGTGCGTGTGTGTGTGTGTGTGTGTATGTATATATATATATATATATATATATTATAATTTTATCATATAGACAAATTTGTCTATATGATAAAATTATAATAAATAAATAATTATCGCTCTACTATCGGTATCGAGCCCTCTTTTGGATTAATGCTGTGAACGTTGGAATTTATATATTGCTTTCGTTCTCATCGCATCGGATATATATATATATATATATATATATATATATATATATATATATATATATATATATATATATATATATATATATATATATATATATATGTACGCATACACGCGAAAATACGCATACATATATATATATGTGTGTGTGTAGTAATTATCAGAAGAAATGAATAACCCAGGTAAATATATTTTAACTATGAAGCTGTAAGTATTCGACAGTGTACTTTCAGAAATATTAACTGTGGTCATTTAAGACTGTAACACAAATTCTGTTCAGGCGAACATATGGTATAATGAGAGATAGAAACCTGAACGAATCATGAAAATAAAAATAAAGCATGCAAATGCTTGCCACTTGACACCTTCCTTATTTTTAACATCATTCCAGATAGGCATGAAAATTTTTCATATTAAATGATCAAACACAGATTGCATATCGGGCCTCCACTTTGTTTTTAGTGCAGTTGATTTAAATTTCAAAATGGGAACAGTAAGTTTGAAGAAGAAGATGAAAATTGTCGAAATGTGACAAAGAATGACTCAACGTAAAATCGCTAAAGAGTTTGACATGCTGTTCAAGGTCACCCAGAAGCAGTTTTTGGATATGAAAAAAATGGTATATATTGTAAATGAGACAAAAGAAATGAGAATGGATGAGGTTTTCAGTATCCAACCCTAAATTATCAACTCGTCAAGCAACAAAGTAAAGCAATATTACTATTGAAGTATAATACATAAAAGTAATCTAAATGGACGCATTGTAATAAAATGCCATTGATAAAGAAAAATATCGAACAAGACTAAATCACTATGCAAAAATACATCTGCTGTGAGATAATGTGAAATGGGGCAAAAGTGATATATAGCAATAAAACCCTTAAAATCTTCTGGTGAGAAAACCTCTCACCAAGGAGCTATAACAAAAAAAAATGATACAAGTAGATAAAAATCGATGGAACATGGAACAGTTAAAAATATATTATTCTGTCAAAGTCACACCTGTTATCAGACATAGCAGAAGGTGAAACAAGCCAACATGATGAATCACCTTGTCATACATCGCATGTTAAAAAGAAGTTTCTCACTGATGACATTAAATTATTACAAGGTAAGCCAATCCAAAGCCGTAGTCTGTATTTAGTACGAAATGAAATACTGATTACGACTTTTAATGCAATTTTAGTTCTTTCATCAATAAGAGTAGTTAAGTCTATATTTCTTCTAGTGGATCGTAACTTTTGTATGCGTTATTTTCAGTATCACGAAGTTTGCATCTATATCTCTCCTCGTACTGAATCCATGTAAATTTGCATTACAATCCTAAATGATCATGGGTGTTCTTCCC
This sequence comes from Acanthosepion lycidas, assembly GCA_963932145.1. NCBI lineage: Eukaryota > Metazoa > Mollusca > Cephalopoda > Sepiida > Sepiidae > Acanthosepion > Acanthosepion lycidas. The sequence continues at coordinate 44,121,200 of OZ010593.1, read as the reverse complement.
GAAAATACATCGTCGAATGTTTAAATCTTAGAAAAAATTTACCAAAATTACTTTTTGGTTGGTTGGCTGATTTCTTCTGCTCTCTCTCTCTCTCTCTCTCTCTCTGTCTCTGTCTCTGTCTCTCTCTCTCTCTCTATATATATATATATATATATATATATATATATATATATATCCAGAAAATAAAGCAGTTATACGAGCACAAGAAAAAATTGAATAGAAAGCATAATCGCAGAACTCTGTCAGTCGTCTTTAATGAAATTTATATATATATATATATATATATATATATATATATATATATATGTGTGTGTGTGTGTGTGTGTGTGTGTGTGTGTGCGTGTGCGCGTGTGCGTGTGTCTTATTCTTTTTCTATTTTCGAGTATTTAATTAAACCAATCTCATGCCTCTTGTGGATCTATGGTGGCGTTAGTAATTAGTCATAGTCACAATTAATATATCAAATAAACTTGCAATAATTTTAATCAATTTTAAAGCTGCAATTTATTTGCATTTTTAGAACAAAGATTTTGTATATAATTGCGGGTGTAAGTTGATTTAATTTTGATGTATCCTTTCCCTGAACACTGTTTTATTTGAAATGCTTGCAGAAATGGACATTTATCCAACATACAGAAAATTCAGATATTTAGTAGATGTCATTAACCCAGTGGCGTAGCTAAGGTGGGGCGAGGGGGGCAGACCGCCCGGGTGCCAGCACAGGAGGGGTGACACAATGTCACCCCCAACAAAATTTTTCAACCAGGCTAAGGTGCCAAAATTAAGCTGAAAACAGTGGTGGGGCACAGGGTTTCGCAGTTTTGTCCCCCCGTCAGATATTTTCTAATAAATTGTCGGGAAATTTGTGAGTAGGAAAAATAGCATTGTTTTCAGCTTTCATTTGTTTTAGTTGCTACAATCTTGGTTACTAACAAGAGACATTGTTGTAACATTTTATCGGATGATATGGTGTTTTAACTCTGCCACAAAGCGAAATACGAAGCCAAAAGTGCAACAATTTCAGTCTTGCCTGTGTATCAATTCGCTGAGATACAATTTTCCATTGAGTGAGCGATATACTTTTGAATATATCTACTAGTGTTGGGACGATTAATCGGAATCGGAATCGAGAATCGGAAAAATCGGAACTTTTTGGGATATCGGAAACCGTATCGGAATCGGAAAAATTTGTACCTATTTTCCGATTCCAAAAACGATTCTTTTAAATTTTTAACTTAATTTTCCATTATTGGTACTAATGATAAATATTTATTGTTTTTAAATTATCACTAAAACTAAAATCATAATAACATCATAATACGATGTAAATTTATTTTACTTGTATAAAGAAAAACAAAAAAAATAAACTTTGCATAAATTCTCTAGGTAACCTTTAAAACAATGCAGTTGATTTACAATGTTCCGAAAATTGCATAAAAATTAAATAGAACATTTTTGCCAAGAAAAATACTTTCAAACATCATTAAATGGTACCCAGAAAATGATGCAACGGAAAATTGGACACCGGAAAATTAGCAACAGAAAATTACGTCAACCATGAGCCAGTCGAGACTGTCAGATCTGGCTGTGCTGTCCATTGAAAACGAGCTTACAAGACAAACAGATTTTGACGATGTCATTGACCAGTTTGCCACAATGAAAACAAGAAAACATTCATTCTAAGACCATAGTATCGAATGTCATTCTTTTGTGTATTGCCGTGTTCTGTATTTAGTGGTTCTGAAAGTGAATAGTTGCATTTTAAAAATATTTTGATTTGAACTGATTATTTTGTGGTATTGGATTTTGCCTTGGATCATACATGTAAACAGTAATGTACCGGTCAGTAGAGTAAAGTAGAGGTAGAGCATGTATGAAAATTTAGCTACGGCTAACCATTCAGCATAGGGTGAATCGGAGTCATTGGGGTGACATTTTAGCGGATTAGATTTCTTTTGAGTGACTAGGACTTGTTGCAAAGTCACGTATTTATCTTTTTTTCGGCTGATACAAACTCGAAGGCTTTTGAATTTACTGAAACCAACATATTGGTTAAAATTCTTTATTTGTGTGGTGGAGGCCTGTGCGTATGTTGATCTTCTCTTTGTGACTTTTTACCAACACGAATCTGAAATCTTTACACGCTACCTAATTTTAATTATTGAATAATATTGCAGATCTTTCAATCGGGCCTTTGATCAAAATAATCAGATTCATATTATGTCATTTATATTGAGAAAATTTAGTTTCGTGGCGCCATATAGACTCTTAGTTTGTCTCCCGAGAATTGGTAGGTTATACATTAAAATAAAATTGTAGTGATTCAGTTTACATATTTATCTCTAATGTATGTCGGAAGACTAGCACTACCAGATCCTAGGATTGAACTTATGCGATTTGTTTAACAAACCTTTGAATCCACTAGGCTATGTATCTTGGACAATCTTGTCATTTTGGAACCTTAAACCTGTGATCAGGTGGTGAATTTCTTTTTTAGTATCTAGAATCAAGTTGCAAAATTTTTGAGTGTCCTTTGTTTCTTAATCATAAGCCCGTGGATACTATTCATTTCTATTCTAAGTTTACTGAGTAGTTTGTGTGTGCCAAGCATGCGTGATGATTCTTTCAATCGTCTTATCAGCCAGTTTTGTTCTGTCTATTGTCTAAACTTCATTCCACAGAGGTTAATAACAACCTATTTCCTTTCATACATGATTAGCCATGCCTGATTTCAGTGTCATCTACGACAACATCATTTCAGCGTTACCCGACACTCATTTTTTAGGGAGCGGCTGGACTTCAGATTTACCACCAGATATACCACCAGATATATCACCAGATGGTACAATGAGCGAAATGTTGTAAGTATAACAACCAAGATGATTATGCTCGTCCGAATAGCAAGGCTTATTTATTTTGTTGCTAAAGCTGTCAATAACAGGTACAGGAATATGTTGACTACACTTTTGTTTTTACAAAGTCTTGAAATTATATACAGGTGATGACTTGCATACCTGTATGTAAAGGAAGAAAGTTGCACTGTATTACATAAGTTTCCATTATGACTTTTATCAAATAAACAAGCTCAACTAAGTAACTTAAGAAATGAAAATAAAGTGTCAAAATGTAAATCAATAAAACGTTTGTCACCTAATAAGCGTTTTTGAAATCTTTTAAGGGGAAAAATATATACATTTAAAGCACATGTGTTATTGCTTAATTTTAGAAGAATTATTTGTATAAAGATATCTTCGTTTTCTCTCTGCCACCTACTTCACAGCTGCCATTGTGAAGGAAATGAATTCCGTCTGATCGAACATCAATATTTTACATATTATTTCAATCAGTAAATTTGTTCTCATAAACATAAAGCAAGCTTCCTTTATAAGAAAGTTGTCAGTCAATTTGTCATTTTATTTTGTCAACATGATTTTTGTGGCTCCACACTTATGATCGGGTTTCGTTCCAAACCGTTGAAAATGTATTCTAACGAGCGAAAGGCAGTGGAGAGAGCGGTCGTGCTGTCATAAAAATTGATAGTTTTTGTGACTGACTGAAACGTTTTGACCTACCATCCTGGAAATGTGTACTATTCTTCTCCACCATTCAATTTTCTCACACCCTCCTCAACAAACATTTTTTTTATGCAGGAAGTAAACTAGGTCTACCCCGTAGTTTCTTACTGAATGCACAGTTTGAGCGCCACCATTAGTGTATTTGCGCTGAGGCTATATTTAACCCCACTCACTCATATCATTATATTCTTTGCAAGCCAAGCAAGCACCTCTCTTTAATCTTTCGGCCTCGGACAAAACCAGATGATAGTGTCCTCTAGTTTGAGGCCTACTTGTGTTTGGCAACTGCGACTAACAATCTACTCAATGTCGAGCGGAATCGGTGTAAAAGTACTGAATTCCTCTAACGGAATCCAGGGAAAGCTCTCGGGGGAACAGGCGCTTTATGCAGTGAGTCATGCTGCTATCTCCCTGTTTGACTCGCGCCGACCAAATCCATTCATTTTCTCTTGCAAGCACCTCCAGGATTCTCTTAGAATCCAGTAGTGTTTTTAGTTTCAACGAGCTTTCCCCTATTACGACATCTATGCAAATTCTATTTTGGCCTGTGCGATTTAAGTGTTTTTCTTTAAGGCTCAATAGTCAATTCTCATACCACAGTCTTCTAAATTTCTCGATTCTTATTCCTAATTTCCATTGTTTGAATGAGTTTTCTTCTACTGGGTGGAAGAGCATAATCCAAATCCTCGTCTACTACATTAACACCAGTTTTCTTTTGCGGCGGAGAACGTTTTTGTAGCTACCTCCAATAATTCGCTGAAAAAAGAGCATAGCATAATAAAAAAGGGTCCAAACTTGATAAAAACAAAGTTTTACCGTTAAAAAGTTTATTATTAAAAGGGGAAACCAAAATATTTTTTATTGTTTTATTAATTTTTTTTAGCCCTAGTACGTTCGAAATTTTGGTTAAATATCTTGTTTTTCTTGCGTCAGCGGGGAAACAAAGATCAGTATTGGGAAATTTAGCACTTTTTTCCAGTAGAAAAAAAAAACAAATATTGATTCGGAAATTCTTGAAAAAACCAAATTGTCGGATTTTAATGAAACTTTCAGGACTTATTCACAAATTAATTTATTTTAGAAATTTTTTTTTTTAGTAAATCTTGATAGAAATATTTTTTATTATTTACATATTACCCCCACCCCTTACTTAATTAGATTCTTAGAAATTAAATTTTATCCTACTTCATTAGTTAAAAGCAGGACTCCTTGAAGAATGTAAATTAATTCTTTTCTTTTCTTTTTTTTTTTTTTAAATAGTGGCACATTTATCGGAAATCCGCTCTGAATCGTAAACGAAAATGGCAATCAATCATTTAATTATAAAAGCTTTTCATTCTTTTTATGAATAAGAATAAGATATATTACAGACACTATTGTGCTAAGAAAAAAATCGATTAATAATGAATTTTTACAAGAATATTTTTTTAAATTGAATTAGAATAATTTATAAAGTTTTAAATCTTTCTGTACGGGTTTTTAAATCGTTTAAATTTCTGCACCAGGGTTAGGCGATATTGTTATTAACTATATTTACTAATCATAAATTGAAAATCTTAGTACAAATCATCTTGCACCAATAATTTTAAAAGAATTTTGAATTTTTTTTTTTATATGTGTCGATTTTTTATTATACGGTCGACCATTCACGATATTATCAGAAAATAAGAGCCATAACTATAGTAAATTTACAACCAAAAATATATTAAATTCAATAAAACAGAGAATATTTTGCTTATTGGAAATATTAGATTCATTCAAGTCTATTAACTTGAAATTAAAACTAAAATAAAAGCTTCAGGAAAGATTTTTCATTTTTAAAAATTCATTTTAAATCTTGTATTCTTGGGAGGTACCTACTTTATGTCTGTCTTCTGATCCTTGGTAAATCAGGCTCTTTGGACATTTGAAATTAGGGTAAGTATGGTATGTAGGGTCATCCCTACCCCTCGTCTTGTAGAGACAAATGTTCATGGATTTTATAATTGTCTCCTATGCACCCCCGAATCAAGCCGAAAAAAGCGGATTGTTTTGTGATGAATATGACATATCCTAAAATTTTCTTGAAGATCTTTAATTGCGTTTAGCATACTAAAGGACCTAAAACTACTAATCTCATTCCTGCTATGTTTGTCTTTGCGTAGTAATTTCACTAAATTTCTGGTGAAACGTTGAAGAATACACTCCTGCTCCATCCAGTGGTTGAAGATCAGCGCCAATAAGGATACAAACATAAGCGACAGGCTCAAGTACAATTCGTATGATAGTCTATCAATTCTGGCAGAGATTCGTTGTAGAATGCGACTTTCGATGCGAGGGAAGTCATCCAAAAGCGATCCCCAAATTTCTTACATTTGCCTTTGTTAGTAGTCACGGTTCTTTCATCCGGTGACGTGACACTAGCGATATACTCTCATCAGTAATATTTTCTTTTTTATTTCATCCGCATACATTTCTGCGGCCATATCCTTTGCTTCGGCAAACATCCAATTTACTTGGATTGGTGTGCTAATCAAACAAGGCGGCTAGCTCAGCCTTAGCTATGACTACCGAGATTTATTGTATATAAAATACAATTTTTGGCACAAGGCTTAAAAGGGGGAATAGGTCGACACTTACTATCTTATACGTAGCTAATCTGATTCACGACCCAGTCACTCATTACAATTTGCACACCTATTACAAGAACTCATCCATCATTCAATCCTCTATATACCATAATATTGCATACACTCAAGGAACATACAAAAATCACTCCATGAGATAAAAATTAAATGAGCATAAAATTCTATATATAAAAATCTGTAAATGAAATACAATGAGCGGGGAGAGGGGTGAACCCCAAAACAAACTAAAATATCAAAACAAACAAAATAAAGATATCTGATGTTAGTTGGACCCGTCAAACCCTCAAAAGAATTCAGAGAGGCCGCTGTATTCTGCCTTTAGACAAAATCAAGAGGAGCTCTCATTAAGGGATAGGGAAAAGATAAAATAAATACGGCCATGGGGAAAGAAGAAAGCTGACCCAGTCGAGGTGTAAAATAAGGGGGTGCCAAAAACAACCTGGGGAGGTTGGGAATCTCGACTTGGATCATAACCAAAGTAGAGGCTGGGAACAGGCCGGGAACGACACTTAGTCACATTAACTAGGTATACAAAAAAGGGTCTATGCTAACCCGGGGTGGGCCGGCCGCGTAGTGGATCCTTCAAGATTTTTTTCACTAGTTCACGATAGACCTTCCTAGGCCGAGAAAGGTCGTTGAACCGAGAAACGACCCTCAAGGCCGATCGACACTCAAGGAGGAAACTCGATTGATCCCGGGGCTTACGATGGCGCTCAGCCCGCGAGATGGGAGGAGATAGTAAGACGAGAGAAGACATCCCTCACGATCCCCGACAAAATCGAGTCCCCTGTCAATGTGTGGCGTAGGAAAGCCAGCTTCTAGTCGAGTTCGTGACTCTCCAAGTGCGGCATTCAACTACAATTCATAGGGCAATCCATGACACAGACGTTGGACATAGGCTACTCTGTCGACGTGATGCTTGCTGTGGGACGACACGATGTTATTGATGTTATTGTCGTACGCGGAAACCGTGACTCAAGCCCCACCACGGACAGTGATTCCACGTAGGGCTGAACTGAGCGCCCTGTCCCTTAGCCGGCGAAGGAGAGGCTCCAACGCCAAAGCGTAAAGTAGGGGTGATAGTGGATAACAGTGACGAACCGACCGGGACAGCGCAAATGCGCTCATTCGCTTTCCGTTCACCTATACCGCAGCACTGAGGGAGCAATACAGAACGTTAATCCAACGGCAGAAGTCGGGTTCGAATCCGGCGGCCAGGTAGTAATGGTCAACACTATCAAATGCTTTGAACTGATCCAAATTGATCAGCGCTGTTTGCACGTCGTATTTTACACCCTCTAGGATCGTGCGGATCAGAGGCAGGTTGCTCTAAATTGTTTGGCCCTTCACAGGGCAAGTCGGCTTAGGTTACAACAGAATCTCGGCAAATGACTGCAAACGCTCCGTCAGGATCTTGGCAAAAATCTTTATAATCATCTAAATCCCGACCAACACCCTTGCCTTTGTTCAACAGCGTGATCACACACTTGGATATCCGGTTTTGGACGGACCCCTGACAGAACCAGTTGTTGAACACAACAGTCAAAATCGGGACAAAGATGTGCGGCAGCCTCAAGTACAATTCATAGGGCAATCCATCCAGACAGGGCTACTTGCCTCTGCCGACCTTCTTCAATGCCGCGTGGACCTCGCTTTCTTCTCGCAGCTAGCCACTTCAGTCGGCGAAAGCCGAGGAAAGTCAGCCAAATAGATGTGAAATTCTTCGTCCTTGGTAAACCGGCTCTAGAAATGCTGTCGAAACGTCTCACACATGTCGTCAGTCGACCTTAGAGTATGCCTCTCCGGGGTTTTGACCTTTCGAATGTAGCGACCGAAACATCGACTGATCTTTTCCTTGCGCATTTCTGCGCCCATGTTTACAGCTTCTGAAGACAACTTATGTCTAATTATCTGTCCCATGTAGCGCTTGCTATCCAAATACTTCCAGTATCCAGCCATTCTATGCCTACGATGTATCACCGTTCGAGCACGGACAAGTCTGTAGTCCGAATAACCTAACCAGTGGAACGTGGGACAATCTAGTAGATCTATGTCGGCCCTTCTGGCTAACATTCTATCCAGGTAGCTAGCCACCCGGTTAGAGGACCACTTAAGTGCCCACGTTTACATCACCCCTATGGAACTTAGCTTTGACTACCTTAATTCTATCTCTCGATTTATGGCTACTAGTAGCTGGAAAATACTTCACACATCCAATAAGGGTGTCCTGAATTTCCAGTACCTGCTTACTTTAGGTTTAGATAATTCCGATTATTGTCACAAATAACTGCATTTTTCTGTTCATATGACATCAAAATTTTATGAATTTTCTTGGTGATGTGTTTAGCAAAATGTCAGATGAACAGAAAAATGTATCATCCTAGTTGATCAAGTTTATGTTAAAACTAGCTTACAAAAAGAAGGAAACATTTGGTTTTGCTAAAGATTCTAAAGAGGCATTAGCAAAAATGGATATTATGGTCAGATGTTTACATGGTGGACCAAATCTTTTGATTAAGATGATCCCAGTTACCAAATTAAATTCGGAATTTTTGTTTCAAAATGTTAGAAATGTTGATTTAGCCAAACGTTTGAATGGTCATACAATTGCAGTTATTTGGGGCAATAATCGGACTAATCAAGCTTTATTCAAGAAATTTGATTCTGTTACAAACAAACCTTGGGTTATTAAAATGGTTTATACTTGCTTTTTAACGGTTGAGTAATGAATAGCGGCTTGGATTGAGGAATCGGAGAGCCGAGTTCACAATTCCAGTCGAATCCATTCCATTCACTTACGTGCTAATAACCTTGGGAAAGGTATGAATCCTTTTCTCCTCTCCCCATCTATGGGTAAATAGCAGGACAGACCGGTTTCTCTAGCCTTGGATGACAACTGGTCTACTGCAGAAAGAAATGGCAACCTACTGGGGGATAAAAAACCTGCCATAAATTATTATGAACTTTTACTATATTTTATCTTCAATAAGATAAAGTTGTTAGAATATATGTAGGTTTCTGTATATATATATATATATATATATATATATATATATATATATATATATATATATATATATATATATATATATATATATATATATATATGGGAATATATATACAGAAACATACATATATATAAAAATGGGAATATATATACAGAAATATACATACATACATATATATATATATATATATATATATATATATATATATATATATATATATATATATATAATGGGAATATATATACAGAAACCTACATATATTCTAACAACATTATCTTATTGAGGATAAAATATAGTAAAAGTTCATAATAATTTTTTCAAAAAGTAACCACACACAGTTGTTGATTAAGTCGATAAGCAATTAAAAAATCCCTATCAAACAAAAGTAGATTTTAGTTAGTATCGATGATATATTCCAAGACACTAATATATACATACATATACATATACTAGGACATACGAACATACATCCACATGTACAAATATATAATCATGTATAAATACCCGTATCGACACATCCACGTATACACATATAGAAGTACACTCCAATCCACGCATATACACATAAATACACACACATATACATATATATACATATATACACACATAAACACATATAAATACAAATACATATACACATACATATATATATATACACATATACACACACACACACACACACTCACATATACATATATAGACATATATAGACACATACACACAAATACACATACATATATACAAGCATAGATTACACACGCGGCAGTAAACACAAACCAAAGTTTACATACCTACACATACACACAAACAAGCTCACATATGATAGGTGTCAACACACACATATACACCCACACACATACACACGCACACACACACACATATATATATACATAGATATACATACCTATAATAACAAGTACAGATATATACGTACATACACATAAATACACAGACATTCAACCATATACATACATAAACGTACATACATATACATACATAAACATATATACATATACACACACACACACATATACATGTATCCTAACATACATACATACATAAACATATTCATACATACAGAAATATACTTAAATATAAATATAGATACACAATATAACTGGACATATATATATATACATTTACACCAATATTTTTAACCTCTTCTCCTCCTTTTTACCTTCTTGCTTTATATATATAAAAGACCTACTAACATATATACACTTATATACACACATACACATCCAGCAGTACAAACACACATACATACACACAAATACATACATACATATACAGACACGAATAACATTATGTAGGTACACAATACACATTCATATCGTCAGGATGTCCATAAGGTTATAAAAGTAATAATCTATTAAACTTACAGCGACATATCATTATCATTAAAAGTATACGACCGCTATAATAAGTTAAATTTAGAACAGTGTTTACAATTAACAGTTAGTTCATATCTTTAATTTAAGAGATCAGTCTT